>NJDD01002187.1:107360-125634 GCA_002245505.1 Calephelis nemesis | reverse complement strand
AGAAAAGTGTGCGAAAGCGTCCCCACAGCCTCAGTACCTGGTGAAGGGACGGACACCGTGTAGTTTTAGGTAGGAGACCGACATAACTCGTCACTTCCCCCGAAAGTGGCTGGTATCCAGTAGGATTTCCTCACGTAATAAAAAGGACACTAGATGATCTACTATACACAGAAGACTTGGACCAAGCATACTAATTATATATATAACTAGCTGTCCCGGTGAACTTCGTTCCACCCGTTCTGTTTTTATGGGGAATAATAAAGTATTGTTTTTCTCATTTTCCTTGCAATTTTCCCGGTTTATCTCATCATATTCTTATGATTCATCATCTAACAATAACTTACACAACAAAAAACGAATTATCCAAATCGGTTCAGTCGTTCGGAAGTTATGCGCTTACCAACACATTTACTAATTCATTTTTATATTATAGATAGATAATTAGGGTAAAAGTTAGTTTGGTCGTATACGAGTAATTACAAAGTAAAAGAAAAATGTCTACGAAGTTGCTTAAGTATCAAATAATAAGACTCGAGCTTTAAATTTTTACCAAGCTGTTCAAGATTTTCTTACTTCAAAAAATCTGCATTGTAAGTTCAACTGTAACGAAAAATGAATTACAAAGTTTAAAAGTAGAGCCATTCTACAGAAACCGACTTGAAGTAAGAACTTCTTGTAGAGGCTATAATATGCACATGAGGCAATTAAAATCGAGTATCATCGTCTATAAAAGTGATTAGAGCAGATAGTTGGTATTCCAAAAATTAAAGAATAACTCTGTGAATAACGCCCCGTGTTGGTCCGGGCTCCTTTGTAGAATAGACCATCTGCCTTCCTGTGCCAGGCCGCTCATAAAAGGCGAGCACAGCCGTCACTAACACCATGACATCTGACTAGGTGTTAGAGTTTTGCAGCGACTTTCCCGGATTAGTACCACCGCCTTACCTATTCCTGCCGCCATAACGTCTTGACGAGTTCCGGTTCGGGGGGTAAGGTAGCCGGTAAGCTTACTTTTGCTCGAGGCCTAACATCCCGGCCTCAGGTTGGCAACCCACCATTATCACCTTTGGTGTCTCTATTTAATTCTTACCATTGGGAAATCCGTCTGCTTGTTTGCCTTCCAATGTCATAAAAAAAAAGAAAAAAAAACTATTTGTAATATAAAATATTTTTGTAAAACAAGAACCATATCAATCACATCAGCTTGCAAGCAAAAATTCGGATCGCATTTGGTTTATTTAGATGTTTTTATAAATAAAAAAACATTTTGAAGATTGATTTCTGATCTTTAATAAGTATATTTGATGTACGAAAATTTGGGACATTTCAAACATTTCACTCAAAATATTTGGATTAACATTGATACGTAACTATCATTCTGATTTCTAACCATCAGGTAATCCGTCTGCTTGTTTGACTTCCGAAATAAAAAAAAATAAAAAGTCATTCCCAAAATACCAGTCATCTAAAAGAATCGTAAATTTGACTGCAAAATCGAAAAGATTGCAAAAAATCGATACTTAGTAAACATTTTATAGACTACCGAAAATTGTTAACATTCCATCTTTACGCCTTAGCGGCCAAAATTGATAACAAATTGTTAGTTAACAATATTGAATCCCAGTCGTAAGAGTTGCTAATAGCTAAAAAAATACTGTTCCAAATACTTATTTACAATACTAAGTAAATCAGTATTTGGAACAGTATTTTTTTAAGCTTACAAATAGCAAGTTCAGTCTCTTCTTTACGTTACAAAATCCGTCTACTTTGCATTTCTATAAATAAAAATAACAAAGACATCCACATTTCAATCGTGGTATTTTTTACGTTTATTGTCGTTCTTTATTCTTTTCATTGGTCAATACAAATCAAAACTAAAGAAGACTAAGTTACCGTTCTAGCTATTATCTTCAGCTTCATTATTCTCTAAAATTAGAATCAACTAAAATGAATTACAATAAAAGTGGAAATTCATCATTTTTCTGTAAACGAGAAACGCCGCGATCGCTAATCGATTTTATAGTTTTATTCGCTGTTAGATATCAATATCCAAAAGCGTCATAGGTAGTGTTTCAATTTGGTTTTAGTATACAAAGCGAAGCAAAAACGGTGACAGTTGCTAGTGAACAATAATAACAAAATTTGAAATTTCCAGAAACCTCCTAAAAAACATGTAAGAATCATCTTGATCACGTCAAAATCCGCATCGAAATCGGTATATCCGTTGAAGAGTTATAATGCCACAGACACCTCAAACCTATAACACTCTGATATTTCCATTTAAGGTTTTTTTTTTGTTTTTATTATGAGATTAGAAGGCAAACAAGCAGGCGGATTTCCTGATGGTAAGAAATTCCCGCCGTCTAGAGACACTAAAGGTAATGGTGGGTTGCCAACCTGAGGCCGGGATGTTAGGCCTCGAGCAAAAGTAAGTTTACCGGCTACCTTACCCTCCTTACCCTTTAATGTAAATGTGAAAGTATTGTTTAATGTGCCTGTACCTAAACCGTATAATCCATTGGAACATGGCCAAACAGTACTCACGACATCCACTTTAATATTAAAATCAGATTTACCGGCCTGCTCACTTTGATTCCGAACCAAAATTGTTTTGAACAAGACCAACTAGAGCCATCCATCAATGTAACATCAGCTTTATTTCAATTGAAACACGGTAGAAAACATTTCTGTTCCCGAAAACTAATTTCATTGCGCGTTCAATTTCTGCATACAGGCTACGGTTGTATAATCAGAAAAAAAATCGTACAAATATGGTGACTTGGAAACGTAAACAGCTATAGATTCTTGATAGGCTATAATACTACGCCCTACTCGGCTTTACCTGCTCTTATAATCACTGTAACTTTTTGTAATCACTGTAGCTGTTTGCAGTTTACTCCTTAAGGCCCCATACTCAGTCAGCCAGAAGAGCCAATCACCGCGCTCCCTCGTTCCATGATTACTATGAACAATGGCGCTCTAAAGTAAAAGTCTTAAGCGACAAATCACTATTTTTAACACTATAAAAGTAATTTGAAAAAAAGTATAAAAACTGAAACACTTATCTTTTAGGTATAGTACTTATCTATGTTTATGTTAAATCTGGTGTCGATATTTGCACAATTGAAGTAGACAGAAAGCAAAAGCTTTCAAAAAAGGGTTAACTTTTTGATTTTTTTCTGTCGAGCAAAGTGAAATGAATCGTGTTTTGGAAACACTAGTCTAGTAAAGCATATTCATGTTAATCTTGTATATTTTTGTCAGCAAGATCCATGATTGCTTTGTATGAAAAAAACAGTAAACTGCTGACGTATTTTAGCGTATATGGCCCCTTAAGAAACGATTTGAGTTATAAGGCCCGGTACCGAAATTTTATGAGGAGTAAAATCAAGTGTAACACGAGGCGTTGAGGCGTTACGTAGAAAGAGACAAACATATATATCTGTAGGATTGAACGTGTAAAAGAATGAGATGGAATACATTACACAGCGTATCTCATTCTCGGGATCTCCTCCTGCGCGATACTTCGTAGTCTCCGTGCAGGAGGAGTCGCTATCTATCAAAATACTGACTATTTGGATCACACTTCTAATGTCTGCGATGATACGAATTTAAGAAGAATTAACATAACTAAATCTGCTGTAGGAGACATGTCTGCTGCAAGATACATTTCGTAAGGAGTAAACTCCAATCGTGCGTCGTAGCTGCACACACACACTTTTTTTTATAAGATAACTATCCGATCCGACGAACGCTTCGCTTGACATTAACAGCAACTAACATTTGGTATGAATTAAAGCGTTATTTTCTTATTTCCCCTGCAATTTTCCCGATTTTCTATACACAAAGACTTTCTCAAGGTAATATCTAAAACAAATCTATATTAATAATTTCGTCAAGGGGTACGGTAGACTCGATTGAAACCTTACCTAAATAATAAAAATTAAAAAAATAATGATTTTGAGTCGACTACATAAATCCGCAAAATTCGGATTGTCGAGTATTTTGTTAAATTCTATGTTAAATTCTAATGTGTTGACACTTGACAGACCAATCACAGTCGCCATCTTGGGTAGGTAATAAACGTTCCGTTTTGTGATGTGTAATAGAGAATATTCCTTTATAAGTACCGTTGCCAAATTCTCGGATAAGTACTCTTTGCAATTTGTTTTGTTAGGTACTTTATGTTACATTACTTTAAATGTTGATTTAAAATAAAAATTATTTGTTTAAAAACTTTGGCAGTTTTTATTTACTATATTTATTAAACACAATGAATGAAGCTATACGAATCTATGTCTTGCTTAAATACCTTTAATATTTCTTGAAAACCGGTGACTACAGAAATATCTACCTACATTTTGTATCTAGATGTATATTATTAGTCACATTTTACCCGAGCTAAGCCGGGTTCTTATCTAGTTGAAAATAATTAACAAAATTGGTCCATTTGTTGAAGTGCGACAAGCCTAACCCAAATGTTAGTTCATTTTTATATATAACACTAGCTGACCTCACGAACTTCGTACCGCACCGCTTGATATTGATAGCTTCTTTATGGGAAAAATTAAAACATTGCTTTTTCTATTTACCCTGCATTTTTTTAGCTTTTCTCTTCAAATGAACATTTTACCGACAATAACTAACACAACAAAAAATTACTAGCCAAATTGGTCCTTCTTTTCAGGCGTAATTTTTATATATGGAGACAAATTATGGGTAAGGTAGCCGGTAAACTTACTTTTGCTCGAGGCCTAACATCCCGACCTCAGGTTGGCAACGCACCATTACCATCTTTGGTGTCTCTAGGCGGCGTGAATTTCTTATCATCAGGAAATCCGTCTGCTTGTTTGCCTTCCTATAACATAAAAAAAAAAACAAAAAAAAAACCTTAAATGGAAATATCAGAGTGTTATAGATTTGAGGTGTCTGTGTGTCTGTGGCATTATAACTCTCGAACGGATATACCGATTTCGATGCGGATTTTGACGTGATCAAGATGATTCTTAAAAAAAAACAAGCTGGTGGCGCTTAGGGTTGAAAGTCGAAAGGTAATCTGGGCCAGTTGCTACAAAGCACTCTACTTGTAATGATCGACTATACTACTGTATTCTATAGGAACCAAGAGTAGTAGATGACAACCAGCTGATGATGAGGTTGTTACACCTCGACGTCTTGTAATTGCAACTTAATACTAATGTGCTCTTCCCCAAGAATCAGAGTATTACATTTTTTATGTTAGAGGTCAACAAACAGGTCATCACTAACACCGTGACATCTGACTAGGAAGTAGAGTTTCGCAGCGACTCGCCCGGATTGGTACCACCGCCTTACCTATTCCTGCCGCCATAACGTCATGACGTGTTCCGGTTCGGAGGGTAAGGTAGCCGGTAAACTTACTTTTGCTCGAGGCCTAACATCCTGACCTCAGGTTGGCAACGCAACTAAATTCTGATTGAGAAATTGTACAAAATTCTCAATTCTGACTTGTAATTAAAGAGTATAGTATATCTAAAGTTTTCACACTCACACTTTAGTCCACGCTTTCGCCTGTTACTAACTTTTATGTTTCATAGTAAGTATTGAAAGGCAAACTGATTATTACTGAAAATAAACATGACGTAACGAAAAACATAGTTGGTGCGTTGCGAACCTGACGCTTTGTTATTAAGCCTCAAATATTTTCACCGCCAAAGGAGAGTATCTAATCAATGTGGCAACAATGCCAATCAATCACTTTATACCAACGGCAAGAGATAACGCGTAGTACCAAACCGGGGAATTGCCAATAAATCTCTACCATCTCATCATTGTCACGGTGGTAGTAACAAAAACCAGAAACAACTCTTACGCTTGGTAAGAAACTAGCTAGCCCAGGGGTGGGCTAATTCTTTTGACCGCGGGCCGGTAAGTTAAAAAAATCTAATGGCGGGCCAATAAATTAAAATTAATCTTTAGGCGGGCCGGTTTATTAAAACACCTAAAAATAGCAGTAAATATTAAGATTATAAAAAGTTGTATAAAGATAACATAAGGTATTTTTTATTTTATTTTACAATCCTTTATATGAAATACGCAATATATATGTTTGAAGTATCGATTCAGTACCTTAATTGTTCAAATTTCAATAGTCTTTTAACATTTCGACCATTAATTTTTTAAGGAGGTTCACATTTTTTCTAAAGAAAACCCTCGCCGGGCCGGATTAAAACCTCCCAAGGGCCGAATCCGACCCGCGGGCCGTAGTTTGCCCGGCCCTGAGCTAGCCTATATCCTTCAATGTCACGAATGTGCACGAGTAATATGTATAGAAAAAAAACAATCAATTTTGTATTCGACTGTACTTCTTTGGGCTATGTCGCCATCAAGAGAAAAGATGGTCGAAGTTTTTTCATAATAATTATTGAATTTCATGTTGTTATTAAATGAAGTTAGTCAATTTTGGTGGCATTTTGTACAATTTTGTTCAGTGAAAGTGCACAAATGAAATAATCATGAAGAAATTAGCGTATCGTGTATTTCCACGTTGCCGTCAAATCTCATTACATGAACTTGAGTAATGAGGCCACCGCTTTACCCAAGATCCTGACATAACTTACCGACGACTTATGAATGATGACTATTTATAATTGATTAAAATTGATATAAAATTTGATGCAAATTTCTACTTGACTAATGGCAAAATACTAACGTGAAGGCCAAAAATTAAAGAAAGACAAGAAAGAAAGTTCTTAACACTTTATTCAATATAAGGCTTAATAACTATTTGCTCAACTTTTTTCTTCCTTCTGTTGTACATCCACTCCAACATCAGTACTGACGATGCTGACAGAAAACCTGGAATAAGGAGAAAATCCTTTTAGTTTGATTTAAATAACATCAAAAGTATCCGCTTGGAGTTAAGTTTCCCACATAGAAATTACTTTAAAAGCATCTTCACGCCCATATCCCTGAAGAGGTAGGCAGAGGCAAAACCAGGGCACCTACGACTAGCCGAAGACACTAAGTCCCATAATGTGATAAGTGGGAAGCCTATTGCCAACCGGGCACATATGCAATCCCAAGCATTTTTTATAAGAAAATTGGAAAAAACCCAATTTTAATTTTGTTGCCCAACCCGGGATTCGCACCCGGGATATTAGTTACTTTGAATTCATTATTAAGATATTACTTCAAATTTCGACTACTCGTCGATGCCCTGGGTGTAGGTTCCTCTACTCTCCCATACGAGCATGAAGATAATTACTTCATCAAGACATCACCAAGAATTATTTTGAAGACATATTTTTCCCGTGTTGGTCCAGGTCCTTTGGATAGAATAGCTCGGCAAGTGGATATTCTACTCAACTGAGCCAGACCAACACGGGGAAAAGTAAAATAAAAAAAAGTATGTTCACCCCCATATCCCTGAAGGCGTAGGCAGAGGCACAACCCACGACGATACTAACGGCCAATATTAATAATGAATCCTAATCCAAAACTCGCTGTCCAAGATTGATATTTTTATCCATTTTTATGTTATCGCTTGCCAATAACATATCTGAGGGCTGGATATCTACCTATAGCAATTAGGTAGGTATGTGATAGGCCGGCGGATACGCAGCTATCTATTAGATTGAGATACATTATTAACATCTATTATATTGAGATACATTATTAACATTGGTCGTAAGTCCCACAATGTGATAGGTGGCAAGCCTATCGCCAACCGGGCACAAATCCAATCCTGAGCAAATTTTTTATGTTAGAAAATTGGAAATACCACATTTTTTTTTGTTGCTCGACCCGGGATTCGAACCCAGGACTTCATAAAATCAAGTCAAACTCTTGGACCGCTAGACCACAGAGGAAAAGTAAATACGTGTAAAATATGATAAAATAATATAATAATCTCAATGACAAAATTATTCGGCTAGTGGGCGATGGAGTCGTCACATTCCTGAGTTACAAAAGGAATTTACCAAGGAACAAGACGAAGAACGACCCCTGCATGTCGCTGAGGTTGACGGTGTGGTTGTTAACCTCCTGGGCGACGGTGGAGGTCTTCCAGCAGCGGTCACGTTTGGGAAGGTATTCACTCAACCATTTGGTGATCAGACCAGCACGCTGCATGCGATTTATCCTGGAAATATTTTGGTTTCATTTTAAAGATGACAAAATACACTGATTAAACTCTACAAATCTGCTCAACAAAGCTGCTATGACTGTACAATATTTCTAGATATAAAAAAGTATCTTCATGCCCATATCCCCGAAAAGGTAGGCACAGCCAGGGTTCCCGCGACTAGCCGAAGACACTAAGTCCCACAGTGAGATAGGTGGCAAGCCTATCACCAACCGGGCACATATCCAATCCCGAACAATATTTTTTTATTAGAAAATTGGAAATACCACATTTTCTTTTTGCCCGACCCGGGGATCGAACCCGCGACCCCTAGAAGTGAAGTCCGACACCGGAGCGCTAGACCCTGTGGTCTAGACGAGAGATATTTCTAGATACTTTGTTCTAAACATACTTATGGCGCTAACAAGTTACAGAACTTGATCCGAGAAACTGTAACGAACCTAACCCGGTGTCACATTGAGAACCGGATTAAACTCACCACGATCAAGACAGCATGGTAACGCGTGATACAGTTCCGTAGTAGTTTAAAATACGGAAATACACGTTCTATCAATAGAATATTCTCGATATAATCACAACAAGACAAACATCATTAATTTGGTACATCGCATCACAAATATCTGACTTCTACACTATGCTTTTAAAGGACTATCAGATGTTAGACATTTGTGTTGCTTATTGTACAATTATTTCTGATAAACTAGGGATGTGAAAAAACAATTGATTATTTAAGAAATCGATTATTTTTCCAAATTAATCTATTTATATGCCAAAAAATAATCGATTTTTACTAATCGATTTTTTGTTTTGTTATTTCACATGATACTTTCGATTTTTTTTAATAACCGTAGCTTTGACATACTACATAGATTATTTATTTCGTAGTCATGTATCGTACTTTCGATATCTTGACAGTAACTCTATAATAGACGTAGAAAAATTACTTGCTTAGATGGCGTTATCTAATACTTAACAAACATATTTTGGCAACATTCAAAAACTCTGACGGTGGTTTTTTGAAGTTTCTCTCTAAACTTCAAACTCTTAATATACAATTATATATATATATAAACAATTGCGTATAATCAGTTTCAAAAATCCATTATTTATTGGGGAAAGTACAAGTATTGTTTAATATATTGTTTCTAGAATGGAATTCCACCAAGCACCGATGATAAGAAGTATAGAAACTACCAAAAATCCATCCATACATTTTCATAGTTCATATCGAAGAGTTTAGACTTTTGGAATCGACCATAGGTACAATGTACAGTGTGCTCAGTGTGAGTTTGGCACGAATTTACATTACTACTGCGTTTACGTTTGGACGATCCAAATGTATGAAATAATTTAGTTGCTTCGATTGTCCGCTAGAGGCGCGGAATATAACTCCATACATCAAGGTCGTTAAAATATGTAAACGCGATAGTAAAGTAAATCATTTCAAAAACTCACACTAGGCACTCTGGACCTGTGGAGTTACTCTTGAATAGAGATTCACATCTAATGCGAATTGCAAATTGGAATAAACGATATGTAAAGTAACTCATGCAAATTGGAATCGGATAAGTAGGTAGGTATGTCATTTCAGGTACTATTAAACGCAATAAAAATTTCATGACAGAACGCTTGAACGGATTTCAATAATTTTAGAAGTGAAATAAACTTTGGAAAAGGACTTGGGCTACTTGCAAGATTGCCCCCGAACATAATTAATTTAAAAAAACTACGGGTTGCCGGCAGTGCCGGGAGTGCCGGCAGAAGTGAAAACTTGAATGTTAACTATGTGCATTTTTATTATTTTGGAATGATTAAGGAATTGCTTTAATTATCAGTATGAAAGTACTATCATTTATGTAGTAGAATACAATATTCATTTATTGCACTATCGTACACAAACATGACAACACGAACATTCGCGCAAGCGCCCTGCTTCGTCTTATAAATTTTTGATAAGGTCACGTGTCTTGACGCAAGTTTAGAAGTTTTTACCCATTCCAAATAAAGTGGGCAACGCCACTAAAGAAGTTTCCACTTCAAAAAAATTTAACCCCGACGAACCATCGAACTATCTCGATCAATAGGGTAACTCTTTAATCTCGATTTCATGTAAATTGGAATTGGATATGTCGCTGTAGGTACTCTTGAACGCATTAGTACCTAAAATAACGCATTATTAACATTTAATTCCAAAAGAACTCCAGAAATCAGATAAAATAATTTCTTGATTATTACTCACTACTTAGCTAGTATAATGTTTAAGAGTACCTCAAATTACAAATCCGATTCCATTTCCAATTTGCATAAAATTGAGAATCAGCAGTAACCCTACTAAAATAAACAGCACGTGATCTCAACGGGACTGACATTTTCTGAAGTCACATTGAAAACAAGATTTACTTCGAAAACCTAAATGCAACACGAACATATCATCACGGTTACACGTGATATAGTTCCGTATATTTTCCTCTACGCCATGGAATTGCTGTCAATGGAATATTTTCTATAAAATCGCTACAAAGCGATAAACGTCATTAACCGGCTCATAATCACACAAATACAAACAAGAAACGAAGAAGCTATCCCGATTTCATTCATTTTTCCGCATTTATTTGACACATATTTTTGGAAAAAATAAGCAAGACCAAAAATATTGTCTTGTTTGAACTGGCAGAAACCAGAAAGTCGAACTTTAATTTGAAAAAAAAGGTTTACTTCATTAAAGAAAATTTTACTTTAAAGATAGATCACACAGTCATACAAGAAGCCAAAAAATACGAAAAAGACGAAAATAAACAAATAAAAGACCTACTATTCCAAAAAAAGGCTACGAAGATTGTGCTCAAGAAAAGGAAAGAGCTTCACGAACAAATTTGATAAGAAACTTAGTACTTAACTATGAAATACGACAAACTAAAAATTATCAATAAAAATACAAAGTCATTGTCCTACTCTAAAAAAATGCTCTCACACTTCCCAGAAAATTACACAAATGACGAACACAAAACCCAAGCAAATAAGAGGAATAAAACTAAGACACAATACAATCGTCCAACCTGTCTGTCAGTTTGTCTGAGTGACCAGTAAAACCAAATATATTGAGCTTATTCAATAAATTAACAAATCGAAAGCTTATGAAAACATAAACAGCAACATATAGCAACTAACACACCCCCCTCACATAAAAAATATATGCAGAAAAGAGTGTCACAAAAAACTAAATCTTCCAATCCGGCCAGTCATCGTGAAAGATAACGACAACACATTCCTCCAAGTTACAGGATCACCTCATTGAGTGGCTACATCCGGTGGTAGTTTCTAAACTTATATAGACGCGTCACAAGAACCTTTGTAAGGTAAATGTGAAATAAATATATTAAAATAAAATAACACTAGTAGAAATTAAAAAACAAAACCAAAGACAACAAAGACCAAACCTCAATTTCATTAGTCATTAGCTACAATGCGAGAACCCTTGCATCTCACGAACGTCTTATACAATTATTTCAATGTACTCATTTCTTTGCCATAGCTTAGACTCTCAATTTGTTCATATAATTTTACTTTAGGTTTATGTTTAGTTTAATTTTGTTTATTTGTTGTGTTAATTTTTTTAATTATATGTGTATTAGTTCATTAAATAGTATATATTTAGTAGTTTATTTATCTGTACACCAAGTCTACTTATTTTATTTATTACTTTCCTTTTACGGGTTGGCTGGAAGAAATTTCTTTTGTTAGAGATAAGCTCGCCTTTTGTACTTTGTTTTTTTTACTTTTGAGTATTTTTTTGTAATATTAGTTGTGTACAATAAAGAGTTAATAATAATAATAATACTATTTTAATTTTTATGTAATGGAGTTCCAGAGATAAGTGGACTAGGAACCAAAATTGAAGAATTTAGAATACAAACACTACCTACCAGACACCTGTAGGGCTACTCTTGAACCTCGATTTATGCAATATTGGAAATTGGAATCGTGTTTGTCATTTTAGTTACTATCGAACACAATACTAGAGAATTATTTTCATTTAGTTAATAGTATACCATAAATTATTATATCGAACTAGTTGAATTTATACAAATGAATTAGTTACAAAACTGAATGTTATAAATCCGCTAATAATACTGTGTTCTAAACTACCTAAAATATATATCGTATATATCATACGATTGCAATTTCCAATTCGCATGATATTGATATTCAAAAGTAACAGTAATTCAGGACCTAAGGGAAGCGTGTAAAATATCCTTCCCGTTCGTCCCACCAAAAATGATGGTGGGACGAACGGGAATAACTCCTACTTTTTCTAGAAAAAGGAAGGAGAGTGAAGAAACACCTGCAAAAAATAAAATTGACAAACTATATTACTAACTATATAAACAACATACCTACTATTTATAATAAGCTAAATCAAACATTGATTTATTAGTAGAGTTAACCGAAGCACATTTTAAACTACAGCCCAACTCCTAAGCAGCCTTTTTCCATCTGTCTTCAAACTCTTATCACCAATCATCAACAAAAGAATAACACTTCGATCAACCTAAGCCGACTAGGAGAACAAGGTTTCAGAAGAACTAATCGTTCGATTAAAAAGGCGATTCTAATAAATTGGCACAATGACCTTATTTTGGCCATGTAATGACTATATTGGCTTATAAATGTGGATAAGAGAACCCTAAAAAAGGCTAATGATCTACACTCTCTAGTGAGCATATTGTAGACAAGCACGTGCAGATCACATGTACCTCTGCTGTTATTAAAAATTTCCCCACACTATTTCTGACTATGAAGTCATGCCGGTGACACGTGCATCCTTTATACTAGCTTATGTCACACGGTTTCGCTCACAATATGATGTTTGATTTGAATTTAATATGTCCAAATTAAATCGTTAGCCATCTTTAATCTACTATATTCATCTAATTAGCGTTGAAATGGACTTGCATACCTGGCGTGGGTTGGTACGTACGCAAAATATAAAAAGTAAACCGAATCTAAAATGATAACATCTACTACTTATATAAGAACTAACATATAAACTAAACTAACTCACTAATCTAACTAAAAAGAGAATACATGTTTTAACAATGAATTAGATTGTTGGCAAGTTTTTTTAAGTAGGTTGCCGTCTTAAAATCTCAAAATACCTTTTTTTTTTCATTTGTCAAAAACACTGTTTTTCAACAATGAGGACAACATGTAGCTTACTTATTAATATCACTTATCATTTCCAAATTTGAAAAAAAATCAAATTAAGTGTTACAATTTGATTTTTTTTAAAATTAAATGCAAACAAACAAACATTTTTGTGATAAACATCATTACTATGTTTGCTAGTATTTTTATGTGTTAGACGATAGATTTTGACTAATGCTTATGATAACACAAGCATATACTTTGCTTGCTTTTGATTTAGATCGATTTGCGTTATTTTTCTAGCGATATTTATTTATTGAAATATTTAAAGATAAACAATACTGAAATGATCTCACTCTTTATTGATGACAGGTAAGTATGGACTGCCCGCTGGCACCACCATGGCTACTTGCTCATCCATAAACTCTTCAGAGCCTGAAACATTCGCAGCTCTATACTACCCATATAACACGATTTCGATTATTAGACTTTCTCCCCGTCATGTTTTTTTTTTTATAACATTGGAAGGCAAGCAAGCAGACGGATTTCCTGATGATAAGAAATTCCCGCCGCCTAGAGACACCAAAAGTGATAATGGTGCGTTGCCAACCAGAGGCCGGGATGTTAGGCCTCGAGCAAAAGTAAGTTAACCGGCTACCTTACCCTCCGAACCGGAACACGTCATGACGTTATGGCGGTAGGAATAGGTAAGGCGGTGGTACCAATCCGGGTGAGTCGTTGCGAAATTCTACCACCTACTAGGATGTCACGGTGTTAGTGACGGTAAGCCTATGCTCACCTTTTACGAGCTGCCTAGCACAGGAAGGCAGACAGTCTATTCTACAAAGGATCCCGGACCAACACGGGGTTATTTTATCGGATGTTTTATCGGATCACGCCTTCCGCCCAATCCCAACATAACTCACAAGACATACTCACACGTCAATATAATCTTGACGTTTTCTTGTATTTTCCATTTTTGACCATGGTTGTTCCACCAGAAGATAAGAGTCGTATGCATGTTACTGATCTCTCGCATAGAAAAAAGATTTTGTTTTTTGGCGTTTGGGTGTGACGATCTAATCGCCTTCTAGTGGTAATCTAAAAAGATTTTTTCCTCCACTAACATTGATTTTTTTCCTTAACTAAAGACTAATAATGCTATTAATTTAATGAAGTAATCAATTAGTAAATCAATATTTTAAAATTGAGAATTAAATTGAAATTATTTTTTTATTAATTGTGTGTTTTGCATGGCTGATTGTAACCCTAATCATAAGATAAAGTAAATAGAAATGGAACACATTTGATAAACAAATATGCTAAGCTTTGACGTTATACAATAAAAACATATTCAATAACTAAAAATAAAAAACAGTAACAAAAAATTAAAAAAATATCAAATCAACACTTTACACATTATAAAATTAAATTAAAACACAAAGTAATTAGGACAAAACAAACACATGTAAAACTGGCTGTCAGAATTAATTTCTACCAAGCAATAATATTATAGCCATCCGACGTGGAACTTTCAATTTAAATTATTTCTGTGTCGTGGGTGCCCTAGTTTGACCTCTGCCTACCTCTTCGGGGATATGTACATACTTACTTACTTAGTTACTTACTTACTTACTAATTAGTCCTTAACAAACATATCGAGAAGTGGGGAACTGTTATGATTTACTTAATCATAATTTAGAAAACTTTATCTTCTATTTATTTCTAACACTTTTAAAGAATCGAGTTATCTGTCTTTGCTGCAAAAATGAAGGGACATAAAGGTACTTTGTTGATCAAAATAGTAACCTTCCTTTAATAAATGCTTAGCAAAAGCAGAATTCACTTTACCCGACCGCAAATTTTAGTTATATGTTCCTTCACTGTTATTGTGAACGATAGTTTGTTTGTCCTACATATTCAATATCACAATTTTGACACTGCAATTTGTAGAGTCCACTCTTCGACATGGTAGTCTTGATTTGTTATTGGAGCGAATCCTTTTCACAGATGTTTTATCTAAGTAAATTAATTACTCCAGGAGCACCGTTAATCAGAACTAAGTCGTTAAATGCTGTGCAGCAGCTCGTCTGGGCAATCACCAACGCCTTACCAGCTACCATGTCAAAATGCCTTCCATTGAAGTATACCATGCTAGAGAGTGGTACACGACCTGCATTCCTGGCCAAAGACACAAGTCATACGATAGCCACACACTATTAATATGTATAGTGGCTACAAGCGGCGGTTATTTCTTACCATCAGGAGCGCCGCCACTTGTTTCACAAAAATCTAGAGCCAGCAGCATAAATCCTAAAGAAAATAAAATATAATAATTATATAAAATAAAATAAGAAAATAAAATTACTGGCAACACACACTGTTCACACACACATACACATTATAAGTCTTTAATAAAGTATCTTCATGTCTATATCCCAGAAGAGGTAGAGGTAGGCCAGGGCACCCATGACTACCAGAACTGAAGATAATAAATCCCACAACGTGATTGGCGGCAAGACTATCGCCAACCGGTCACATATTTAATCTCGGACAACGTTCTTTTTATTAGAAAATTGGAACAATTCCCAAACAATTATGACTTAAGGACCTTCAAGAAAAGAGCGTACTCATTCCTTAAAGGTCAGCAACGCGTTTGTGATACTCCTGGTGTTACGGATGCCCGTAGGCGGCAATCACTTTCCATTAGATGACCCACTTGCTCGTTTGCCTCCTCTTGTATAAAAAAAACAATTTTTTATTTTTTGTTGCCCAATCCGAACCTCTTGAAGTCAAGTTCGTTACCAGACCGCTAGACCACGGGGGCGAATTTTTGAATTTTTTTTAAAAAACAATCATACTCACTCAAGGAAAAATCGCAGGAATCAGTTCTGACAGTATCAGCTCTCATCAGGTACCTCAACCTCAGTTTCCAGTCAATCAAGGCGTGTCGTTCTGTTCTTACACGTTCCAATATACCAGAACCTGAATAATCATGTTGAAGACTTAACACAGCCACCAGAAAACCTATCCGTTACATAGCTAAGATTCATCTCAATCCTGTCATCTAAAAATACCGTATCGAAATCGGACCACTCCTTTAGGAGCTATGATACGAGTGACATTCCAAACTTATTTTTCGGGCAAAGGTTAATTTAAAGTTTAAATGACTTAGCACTAACAAAAAGGTGCCGACTACGTTAGAGGATAAAACTAGCTCATAATTTATACCAGGAGGTCTCGCGCACAGGACGGAAAGTTTTGAGGGCGGGAGGGAGAAAGGTTAAATTCAAAGAATAAAAAAAAAATTCTCCACATTATATTTGCTTTTCAAAAGTATGCAATCGTTGGATCTTTTAAACGTATTTTTTTTCATTGGACACCGTACATTTGTAAGAAAATGTGAAATTCTTTAATGCCATAAGCTTAGTTCAAAATTAAATACTTGCTAAAATTGTTTTTTGAATTCTATCTACTTTTTGAAAAAAAGGATATTCATCAGATCCCAACACGATTCAATCTTCGTAATCACTGTGAAAAATACCGCCCATTTTGATTGTTTTCTCAGTGCCCAGGGACGGCGCGTATGTTTATTCCGTCTCTGAATGCAACTGTTTATTAACGATCACTGCCGAAAAAGAGAGCAATGTAATCCTGTGAAACGGACTATTTACGACAGGTTTAAGAGGCATTGTCCAAATTTGTAAGCTCCTCCTTACCTATCTGACACAAAAACTCATTGGGCGATGCCCAACCTTATCATTTTCCTATTTGGAGGGTAGATTAGCAATCAAAGAAATACGTCTAACATCACAATCCTAATTTGGCAAAGCACCATTACCAGCTTTGTTGTTTATAGTTATTGGACGCATTATTGGTTAACCCTTCGACCAAAACCACCGACTAACCGGAAAGCCTGTGAACGATCTCCGACGGTGGCAGGCATTTGTGTGATGAACGTCTATGTATTTGTTTCTGGGTCTGGATGTTAATTTTATTTATTCTGTAATGTATTTAAATATTACTATGTACTCATATCGTTGACCAACACAATACTATAATACTTTGGAGCTAGATCTATTTGTGTATTTTTTCCACGAATATCTAGTTATTTATTTATTTACCAAAAAAAAAGGAAGAAAGAAAGAAAGAAAGAAAGGAAGAAAGAAAAAAGAAAGAAAGAAAGAACGAAAGAAAGAATAAATCCAACACCCAAGCTATCATTTGACAAACCGTCGCTGCCGTCTATGATAAAATCTATAGATATGTAGCCCGTATTATTTGTCTATTGTTTTTAAAACTCCGTGTAAAAAAATAAACACAATGGTCGTACAAATTTGTGATTTTAATTGCAATTGCAATTGGTACTGGGTACATACAAAGTCAAAGTATTAAAAAAATTGGTATCATGTTACCGTCCGTATTTGGGCTTTGGCTTATTTTCAGAAAAAAAAAAACCAGATATATAATGTAAATGCTGCTTAAAACCAAAATCTTTTTCAATATGATATTGTGTAAATAAAAAATGCTTTATAGCTAGGCCAAAGATAATACCGGCCGCCGAAACAAAAATCACGAAAATCGCAGTACGAAATTCGGCGATAACATACTGTGTTTTTTTGTGGAGCGTAACTAGAGGTCAATGAAAGTAACGGAGAACTTTGACGGCAAAATTCTTGGCACAGTCAATGAAATAATACTTTTGACTTGGTTGTAGAATATTATCACAACTTACCAGGTATAGCATCTCTCGCCTCTACTCCACTCAAACTGGTAGTTAATTCGGCTCCCTTAAGGAGTGCTGTGTATTTTGCCTCTTCAGAATTCTATAAGCATAAACAACAATCTTTGTACAAATACCACTTATTGATCTAACCAAAAAATTAACAATTAACGATAGCGCCCACTGTTGACGGCTCGGAGTGGGTTGCGCCGGGGTGCATCACATTACAAAGCACACTGAGGCGGGCTGGGGCTCATCGCATCGGAGGATTTCTGTTACGC
>NJDD01002187.1:96024-106214 GCA_002245505.1 Calephelis nemesis | reverse complement strand
ATAAAAGTCGCAAAAAACTAGTTTAAAAAAATATTGTAGCAAAACGTTTCTGATCGAAATACCATTTTTCAAATTTCTCAGCAAAAACGTACATATTAAATTTCAAATTAAAAGTGCGTTATCTTCTTTTAAGCAAAAACTTAAAGTAATAATAACATCGGTCTTAGTGATGTCAGCTCTCGATAACTCATTTTAGTCGAGTTCATTTTTTCATTAGGTCACATAATTGTAACCTAATGATAGATTAAAATTTAACTAACGTCTCTGATTGTGGCCGTTCGTGTAACATCGGCTCAAACTTCACACAAAAATAAAAAAAAGTAATGAATTCTGGGGATTTCCTATACTTAGAACTGAAATTCTTTCAAAGAGTCTTGCGATGGCTATTGACACAGTCTAGCACAGGTATGGGCAAATTACGGCCCGCAGGCCGGTTCCGGCCCTTGAGAGTTATAAATCCGGCCCGCCGAAGGTTTTTTTTAGAAAAACTGAATCGATACTTCAAACATATATATTGCGTATTTCATATGTTAAGACTTCATAAACAGATTTTATTTTAATAAAGGATTGTAAAATAAAATAAAAAATGCCTTATGTTATCTTTATACAACGTTTTGTAATCGTAATATTTACTGCTTTTTAGGTGTTTTAATAAACCGGCCCGCCTCAAGATTAATTATAATTTACTGGCCCGCCACTAGATTTTTTAACGTACCGGCCCGCTATCAAAAGAGTTTGCCCACCCCTGGTCTAGCATATCATAATACTAATACGTATAGCATAAACTTTAGACCCTATTTTACAAAAATTCCACGGAAGGAGGAGTATGAAATTTGGCACACGTATAGTTTATCACACAAATGATAGAACAATGATAGATTCATGGTTATTACTTTACAATAAAACCCATAAACCAATAGTATAAAATAATTAGTTTTACACTGAGTATTCTGCCCATGTCATATATAAACCATATATAAGCTATATCACATTCACAACTAAGTAGAGGTTACAATCCTGACCATTGTTCTCTAAATATTACTATTTCTGTGCTCCTAACAAAGAACTGATGACATTTCCAAATATTGCTAACTCACTTTTATGTACCGTCCTCTCTTTCTTTGTGATTTTGTTAATATTAGTGGTCGCCTAGTGGTAGACATAAATTATTAAAAATTAATGCTCAAAATTTATTAAGGTTCTATTGTCAATTATCTTTTTGATGAAAACGCCATCTTCATTTGTCAAGACCAACTTTGTTTCCTTTGTGTGTGTCAAATGCATGGTAGTATGTGTAATATTTAATTTTTTGACTCAATGCAATTTTTAAGCATTTTTATTGAAAAATATTAGCGTTCTGCACTTCTCCTACACAGAAACTATACGTGTGCCAAATTTCATAGTCCTCCGTCCGAGCAATTTAAGTAAAATGGGGTCCAAAGTTTTGGCGTCACGTATTAATATCATGATATTAAACTAGACTTTGTCAATAAACATCACAAGGCTCTTTGAAAGAGTTTCAGTTCTAAGTATAAGAAATCCCCAAAATTCAATACTTTTTTGTTTTTGTGTGAATACCTTCATGCGTCTCTTAGAATACATCGACTGACCAAGTTTCAACAGTATAGTTCTTATACTTTCGAAAAAAGGGGCTGTGATATACGAATGGGCAGACAGACAGACAGACGTGACGAATCTATAAGAGTTTCGCTTTTTGACCTTTGGCTACACAATCCTAAAAACCCACTTTGATAACAACAACCAAAATTGAATGTTGTGATGAATTCATCTTCCTACATATTATCCGGAACAGATTACCACACTAAGCTGTCTAGTGGGTACTATATACAGGTGCTCAGAGGCGTATTATCCCTAAGGCAAAGTAGGCAAGTGCCTAGGAGCGCGAGATTACAAGGAGGCGCGAGGAAGTTTTTAAACAAAGAAAAAACAATAACAAAATTAATATTCATGTCAAAATACACAGTCAGATCTGATTCTACAGGGACATCATGGATTTCTACGTTCCTTCTGTCCTTCTTGCTTTCTTTCCTCTCATCACATATTAATTCATTCATGCCTAAGTTCACGTGTCCTGGTCTATCTAACTATCAATAATAGAGGGGCGCCAACGACGTGTTTGCCTAGGGTGCTCTCTAAATTTAATCTGCCTCTGCAGGTGCTAAGATGATTTACAGCAGTTGATCAAATGGATTCACCTCGTTGTGGCAACACTAAATCTAGAAAGTTAGTAATATCGGATGTGGCTGACGCCTGCGACATAAAGGACATCTATACACTGAGCCTTGCTAACTATCGGACGTGACCTTGAATGTTCGGACATCCGACTGATATCTGAGTGGCTATTCAGTATTCATTCAGTCTCCTCTGATAAACAGAAATACAATCAAGATAGCAAATACAAAACACGTCATTTGACAGCTATTTGACGTACAATTTACCCAGTGATCATCATTAAAAAGATATGGAATCAGTCACCTTGTGCGCTGGATGTTTAGATCAGCTGAAAGAGTCCGCGGGCGGCCTTTACACATTTGTCAGTCCCGGCCATAAACCGCGTTCGTTAGTCACGTCCGATAATATGTTTCCAGCTTTAGTAAACCTAGCACAGATGTTTGTGTGGTCTATCTATCCTCTTTTGTTAAATCCATGGACACAAAATAGTGAATTATATATAAGTTAATAGTGAACTCACTCTGTAGTAAAAGTACTCTGTAAACATACCACACATAGAGGTATTTGTAGTGTAGTAGTGCATTACTTAATTACGCCAGTCACATCTACAGCTACACAAAAGTGAATTAAGAACATAAAGTCTCAATCACTCACCTTGTTGTAACAAAGCCCCGTAAACGTACCACAGACAGTTATGTATCGTAGACAGCCCACCTTCCTTCGACATATCCATGGCTTCATAATATGGGCTCAATCGGTGAATGAAAAATAAAGTCGGACCCATTAGTAACACTGCAAATCCTAGGCAAAGCCAAGTCTGAAATTAATCATTTACATTTAAAATGACTTTTCAAACGGGAAAAGGTATTGTTTCCCATTCCTGTAATGGTACGACAATTACTTTCATGTCAAATTGGAAAAAGAGCTATGCTTGAAAACCTAAAATCAAATCCACACTCTGGTATGCAGCAAATCGCCGAGAAAGGTTCAAATTTCTTACCTATTCCATCATAGAGCCTTGTTTTGACAGTATCGAGTTTTTGGCATAACAACAGATTTTTTGGTTTGTACATAATGCTTACCATCCACAGTAGACGAAGAAGACGGAAATATTTTTCATCAATTTTTGTTAGACGAGTGAGTACAAACATATCTTTTCGCCAAGTTCCTTTCCGAGGTAGGCCAAGTGTCACGATTTTTACAGACCTGCTTAGCTTCCTCCACATTTATTACTCTTTTTGTATAAACATGTCGGTTTCAAGGACTCTTGACACCATCTTTGGATAATACCCAGGCGGTTAGATCGTAAAATTCCAACCTAAATTTCCTCAGGTACAAATACTTACGTCAGTAGTGAAGGGCAGTAAAAACAATAACGCTCGACTCAGCTCCCTGGGTCGTGCGATGATGAAAGCGTATGGTTGGGTACTCACTGGAATCGTATAGTTTATACCTGGAACATTTTTTTCTTCAAATAGTCGGAGCTTGTCAATACTCTGGTTAGTATTAACAAGTAGTTTTTAATCTCTTTCAGTCAAGATCTCTGCAGTTTTAAGTTGGTTTTTGCCGATGATTGTTTTTTTTTTAATGTTATAGGAAGGCAAACAAGCAGAAATTCAGAATCAGAATTTCAGAAGAAGCAGAAATAAGAAATTCACGCCGCCTAGAGACACCAAAGATGGCAATGGTGCGTTGCCAACCTGATGTCAGGATGTTAGACCTCGAGCAAAAGTAAGTTTACCGGCTACCTTACCCTCCGAACCGGAACACGTCATGACGTTATTGCGGCAGGAATAGGTAAGGCGGTGGTACCAATCCGGGCGAGTCGCTGCGAAACTCTTCCACCTAGTCAGGTGTCACGGCGTTAGTGATGATAAGCCTATGCTCGCCTTTTACGAGCTGCCTGGCAAGAAAGGCAGATGGTCTATTCTGCAAAGGAGCCCGGACCAACACGGGACCAATATATTTACAACTATGTATTCAAGAGTACAACCACGGCACCCACCAAATCCGAAGACAACAAGTTCCACAATGTGACAGATGACGATTATATGATACAAGGATTTGGAAAGAAAAAACACTCACTAGGTGATAACAGTCATCATCTTAAAGAAAAAAGTTTAAAGCCTCTGACGGGGGACTCTAGACACGCAGCTACACTGGTATAGTTCAGGTGGTCCTACTATTTTCACTACGTCACTAACGTCTGAGTTTATCGCAATGAGAATTAACAAGGTATTAAGAAACTCTATTAATTGTCTCACGGACGCAGCATTTATTTGCAGATCATGTGGAAATAGCATGGCTAGAGACATACTCGTACAATATTTTTCTACCCTAGTACTTATACCCTTACAAGGGTTACGTAAAAAGGAAGGAAACGGAAATAAGATTCGTGATTACATGAATGAGTTTACTGGCCTTCCTTATGGGAATCGATACTTTGGTTTTTTTTTCACCTTATTGCTTAATTATGATATTATGAAATAGAAGATTGCGTTATTGTCAGATGACAGAGTGTGATGGTAAAGTAACGGAAGTCCTTATTGTATACATAACATGAGGATGATGCTTAATATCCTAATGAGTACTACGGATCAACAGAAAAAGTAAGTACATCACATACATACACACTTATATATACGCCAAGTAGGTAGAGTATCGAGTGCCAAATATCAGGATTCTTGCAGACCTGCCTGGCTTCCTTCACATTCGTTACCCTGTTCATACCAACACGCCGGTTTTGGAAACTCTTGACACCACCCTCAATCCGACAAAACCCGAGTAATTCTACCTACATCCATTTCGAGTGTGCGTCGAATTACCCTCGAATTGCTTACCTGTTCTGTCAATTTTTCATCTACTATTCTTTCCACATGACTAAACCAAGGGAACACGCCTTTTCTCATTTTTACATCAATACTTTCTTTAAATATCATTCCTTCTTGGATCTCACTTTTGTGAATACAGTGGTTGCAAATCTAACGCCATTTTTTTTGAGTTGGCTAATATGTTGCTAACCGCGAGGTTTTTTTAAATAAAGCGGAGAAATGGCAGTCTGGATAAAAATACATTGTCCTAGTGATTCAAGAGTTGTATCTTAAAGTAATCTCTATTCCCAAGCTTCAGTGCGGTTTGAGACATTACGTTTTGTATTTGTGTATATATGTATTTATGTATCAAGCATTGTACCTGGCGGTGGATCAGGCAGTATGGTGAAAGCTGCTACTCCAATAGCCGCAATGCCTTTAGCCATGGCAGATAAAGTCAGCGATGAACTGACGCTAGATGTCATCTGTAAATTGGAGAATGGAGTACAAAAAATATTTGGGCAACATTGCACATTGTAAGAAAGTTTAAAAGAAAGAAACTTTTGCACGGGTATAAAATATACATATAAACCTTCCTCTTCAATCACTTTATCTATTAAGAAAAAACGCATCAAAATCCATTGCGTAGTTTTAGAGATTTAAGCATACAACATAGGGACAGAGGAAGCGACTTTGTTTTATACTATTTTTTTTATAGTAATGGAAGGAATTTGGTGATCAGCCTGGTACGCTGCATGCGATTTATCCTGCAAATATTTTTTTTATGATATTGGAAGGCAAACAAGCAGACGGATTACCTGATGGTAAGAAATTCACGCCGCCTAGAAACACCAATGGTGATAATGGTGCGTTGCTAACCTGAGAAAGGGTTGTTAGGCCTCGAGCAAAAGTAAGTTTAGCGGCTACATATTCTCTGAACAGGAACACGTCAACGGCAAGCGTTGGACGTAATGGTGGCAGGAATAGTAATCAGAACCCGTCACTGCGAACTCACACTCTACCGTCTAGTAGGATGTCACTATGTAGTGCTTGTAAAAAAACACACTTTTCGTGAATCAAACCCTGAACGTCATATAGTCAACACCAACCAGACACCAACCATAGAGTTGGTTCCAAAAGTTATCTAACTAATCAAATAACACAATTTGCGAGTCAAATGTTTATAATTATTTATGCAACACCTCCTTCCAATCTATTATAAGGTTTAATTGTTCATTGCCTTATATTAACTAATTATAAACTAATTTATTGTAACAAATTGCGTGAATTAGCTCGTAATATATTAATGAAATACGCACATCGGTTGCCGTTTCATTCGAAGCATTCTGCTTTACATTGCCAGGCAATATGATCCGTATACTGAAAGTAAATTCATTATTATGTTAAATAATTCATATGAAATTTCGACATTGGCGCTTATAAATTCATAATTTATGTTACACCTTCAAATTATTACCAGCAATTTGTTGTAAATCCACGACATAATTTTAAGCTGCAAATTAAACTACACACATTTGGCTTTTTTGTAGAATATGAGACAAGCATTTCATCTGAAGTAAATATCTGCAACACAGGAGGTATCACAGTACAGATGATATACCGACATTTCAGAAGTAAATATCTAAGCTCTTTTTAAGGTATCTTCTTTATCTTCACGCCCATATCTCCGAAGAGGTAGGCAGAGGCACAACCAGGGCACTCACGATTAGCCGAAGACACTAAGTCCCACAATGTGATAGGTGGCAAGTCTATCGCCAACCTGGCACATATCCAATCACGAGAAAAACCAAAATTTATTTTTGTTGCCCGACCCGGGATTCGAACCCGGGACCTCATGCAGTCAAATCCAACACTTGAACCGCTAGACCACAGAGGCGAATGTCATGTTGTCTTGGAAACGCCGCCATCGGCTACTGGTTTCACAGCAGCATATTACGACGTAAAGCGCCATGTGTCAAAATCGCTATCTAGTGATCACCACTTGACATTTTTTAGCATTTTTTAACTCCCCATGACATGGTAAGGCTTAAGATTAAACCTGCCCCATCCAACATCTGACTGAATTGAGTTGATTCATAGTGACTGAAATACCTACAGACAAATAGACAAAAACTCTAAATTTTAAGTCGCCTTGAACTTTTCCTTTTCTTTAAATATCTTTAACTAATTGTTCTCAAACAATCTTTAACAAACAGACAAAAACTCTAAATTTTAAGTAGCCTTGAACTTTTCCTTTTCTTTAAAAATCTTTAACTAATTGTTAGCGACTTCATACATACTTTGAGTGACTTTCCGTGGTTAGTTATTAAAACCATACATTTTTCGGGTGTAAAAGGTATTATAAATATTGAACCTAAATGATATAATTATAAATAAAAAATGGTTAAAATCCGTTTTGCGTGAAAATAGAAAAGACATACACAAACCAATGCAATTTTTAAAAACTCTCATTTGTTTTTAAACAATATTTCATGTACAGATTTAGTTTCATTAGGTCCTGTGTTATTATAAGTATTTTTGTGTATTAAGTTGTAGGTATAGTCGACTAGCATCCATAACACAAGCATAATATAATTTGCTTGCTTTGTGATTAGATTCAATTTGCATAAATGATATTTATTTATTTAATTACATTTATATAGCTTAGATTGTCAAGAAAATAGATGCCTAGAAATCACTCTTTTACAGTTTTATTTTACTACATGTAGATAAGAATATGTCGGTCTTGATTTAAAGAAATGATCAAATTTAAAAACTGGTGACTAAAGATGCTTACGCCCATTTTAGTTTGCAAACTTTTGGCACTTACTACAAACAACTATGTGTCAAATAAACGAATGGTGGCCACTTACGTAAAATTTTTGTTCTTTGCCAATTGATTAATTATGTCAAATAGTAGCCCTTTAGAACTGACTATTGAGCCAGATCCATTTGACTGAAGTATCGTCCACGGGGGATTCTGAAAATCACATGTCATATCAGACGATACTTTTAAGACACAGCAGTTTAAACTACAGCGGATTTGGTAAGGTAGAAAACAAGAACTTACATGGTATGAGAGAATAGGCAACTCCTTACCCCGAAAGCCATGTTCTATATGCGGGAACAGTACATCTTCAAAATTGATTCCATCTATAGGACGCCACGATCCAACCTTTTAAAGAAAATATTCAACCAAATAAAATTATTCAATTTGCAATTTTCCGCCAAAAGATGTATAGTACCTACGTATTATGGCGTGACAAAATAGGAAAAATAGTACGCTATGATTGAATTGGACTAAATGGAAGCCGAAAAGTTTGCATTAAGTTACCCGATTTATAAAATTCGGGCTTGAATTATTCAAAATCAGTCACAAGTTGTCATAAAAAGTTATGTCAGGCAAGCTTAGACGGATTTGGCGGCAACAAGCAAACACATGATATACTTATTTCTTCACGAATACATCACTTGTCCACTTTAACTGATTGAAATTGGATACAATTCCACTAAAATTGAAAATAAGCGAAATTACACCAGACTAATATGTAACATAAAATTAAATAACTACGAAAAACTATTCTTTCGATGGTGTCAAAACTCCATTTCACGTATTTTGTTATTGACTGTGTGTATGTGTGTGTCCTTTGATATCCGGCCCAGTGTCGGGTACTCACGGGCAGCAACTCGATGTCAGCAATGATGTGCGTCAGATTCCGGCTGCGGCCCGCGTACTGCGACCGGTAGGTGGCGCCCCACGTGTCCGCGGCCAGCGCGCGCCAGCCGCTGCACGCGCCGCACCGGCTGTGTGCTGATATGTGCTGCTGAAAAAGGACCCGCCAAACACTACTTTAACATATTTTGAGATTCTTGATTTTACAGATGTTCAGGAGCGAAGGAGCATTTACTTATTTACTTAGGTTACTCAGGTTAATAAGGTTACTTTACCGTTGACTCACCAACTCATTTGACTTCTATAACATAGCAAAATACATACATCTTAAGATCTTTGACTTCTTTCTAACATTTTTTCCCGTATTTTTTCGACCTTTTCCATATTCTTTCCCGTATTGGTTCGAAACATCCGTGTACAATAGACCATCTACCAACCTGGCAGCTCTCAAGAAAGAAAGTAAGAAAGAAAGAAAAGAAAGAAAAAACATTTATTTGCGGAAGACGATAGATTAGGTTAAATGCTAGGTTCAATATGTCATTACCAATGGTAGTACAACTGGTGGTAGAATGGTGTGTAGAATATTACCTGGATTGGCAGATGCACAACCAGGGCACCCACACCCATCGATCGCATTGCAAAGCACACTATTTACAATGATGATTTCGTGATCTTTGGAAATATAAATCCCTGTTTCGCGTAGTAGACCAATTTTGTTAATTATTTTCTTTTTTTGTTAACTAGTTAATGACCATTCAGAAAATCCGACCTATCGGAATTAGACTCAAAGCTCCGTCACATCCCTACTTTACTTTTTTTTGTTATATACATATAGATGTACATCGATGCATTCTAGCCACCTCTTTTTCATTGCTACTCACCAACATTTTCATCGTCATCATAAAATTAGTATCTGTCTATATTCTCTACCTACCTTTCAAACTACAAATAAAATAAAAGAACAAATATATACCTTCATATGCCTAAGCAAGGAATCTCTTCTTTGAATTTTAGTTGGTCTGATGGCTTCCCACTCCTCATCAGACACCTGGGCTGCCACATCGAATTCGTCCTGCACGGCTACATCTAGTGCTGATATGAAGGCATCCATCAGCTCTTGCGAATAACACATCAGACCATTCTAAAATTTTAATTCCATATTCACGTTGATATTTTTCATATGATATCCATGTCAATGATAAAGTTTTTCTATCTGTCTATTACGCATTTGTTTTGTTAACGGCTAATATGTTACTAGCCTCGCGGTTTTTACAACTTCACCGGACTGTCCGAAATGGTCCCACATATTTTTTAGCAGTTTTGATACATACATTTTTGAATATTTTTTTTAATCATGATATTGTTACAAATATCAATACGAGTTCAATAATTAATAAATCATCAACATATACAAAAAAAACATTATTAAGTTTAACTCAAAAACCATTAATCGACTCGCTTTGCATAATTCTGTGCTTATCCCAACGTTATTGTATGGAAGCGAGAGTTGGGTA
>NJDD01002187.1:74369-95841 GCA_002245505.1 Calephelis nemesis | reverse complement strand
ATCAATCGGATATTATCCGAGGGTGGTGTCAAGAGTCTCCAAAACCGGCGTGTTTGTATGAAAAGAGTAATGAATGTGAAGGAAGCAAGACAGGTTTGTCAGGATCGTCAGGTCTGGCACTCGATACTCTCTGCCAACCCCGTACGAGACTTGGCGTGAAGATATGTATGTATGTACCATTAATCGGATCATGATATAACTAATATCATTTCGGAATCACGGCATATCCTTTTAAAAAAGACCCGTCAAAATCCGTTTGTTGCTGGCGGAGTAATCGCATAACAAACGTACAAAAGAGATACAGTCGAATTGTGATCCTTCTCTTTTTTTGGAGTCGGTTTAAAAGCATTTTATACACACTTTTTTGTAGTAAACACTTGTACTTATTTACTATACACTTTATTTTATACTTTTCGTTGCTCTTTAGCCAACCGGTTTCTCTTTTGACAGCATCATCAGTAACATCCAACCAAACAAGTACTGAACGTTAAGGCCCCATACTCAGTCAGCCAGAAGAGCCAATCACCGCGCTCCCCCGTTCCATGATTACTATGAACAATGGCTCTCTAAAGTAAACGTCTTAAGCGACAAATCACTATTTTTGACACTATAAAAGTAATTTGAAAAAAAGTATAAAAACTGAAACACTTATCTTTTAGGTATAGTACTTATGTATGTTTACGTTAAATCTGGTGTCGATATTTTCATATTTGAAGTAGACATTTGCGTTTTGCTTTCAAAAAAGGGTTAACTTTTTGATTTTTTTCTATCGAGCAAAGTGAAATGAATCGCGTTTTGGAAATACTAGTCTAATAAAGCATATTCATGTTAATCTTGTGTATTTTTGTCAGCAAGATCAATGGTTGCTTTGTATGAAAAAAACAGCAAACTGCTGACGTATTTAGCGTATATGGCCCCTTAAACTAAAACAGTCTTTTTATCTTTAGTTTCAAAGCCGTGATGATGCTGATGCTGTAAAAAGTGAAACCGGTTGGCTAAAGAGTAACTAAAAGTATTAAGTAAAGTGTATAGTCGATAAGTACAAGTGTTTACTACAAAAAATGTGTATACAATGAAATTCCACCAAGTGCCGACGATAGCAAGTATAGATTCTAATAGCATTTTGATTTCTTATACGTACCTTACAATCTGCATTATCATCGGTGACATTGTAAATGTATGCTATATTTTCACCCTCGTACAAGTCATTAACGAAATTGGATAAGTTTCCAACATGCTTGTTGGTGTCAGGAATGACATATAGCCATTGAGCTTGAGTATGAGACATCTTCAAATCTCGAGCTGCTTCTGATAAAGTTGTCATGACATCTGACGTAACCACTGCTATGAAGTTTTCGCCTATTATTTAGAAATAGATAAGTAGGTATCGTCTATGTAGATTAGTGATTCGGTGCTGGATATGACTTTATGAAATCGTGTGTTTAATTCCCTGGACGGGCAACTCAAAAATGTGTTTGTTTTTAAATTCAAATTTAATTGATGGATTGGATAGATACCAAGTTGGCGATAAGTTTGCCACTTCTCACATCAAGGGACTAAGTACTTGTACCTACGGTTAGTCTTCGGTGAGTCTAGTTCTGGTTGCACTTCTGCTTACTTTTTGAGGATACGGACGTGAAGCTATTAACTTAAAAAAATTCTGACGTAATCTTTACTAATTACTATCAGGAAATCCGTCTGCTTGTTTGCTTTCCAATATAAAAAAAGTCATCGTGCATATTTTATTTAAAGTAAAAGTTTGCCAACGCATACTTACAATCATCAGGCCCACATCTATGAAGTAGGCAGAAGAACCAACGAACCTACTATTGTTACTTTTAACCTTACAATGTGAATGATGGTGGCAAAGCCTTTGCAAACCAGGTACTTATCTAATCAAGGCCAAAGTTATTTTATTAACTAAAAAACACAGTTATGAGTTGCTGGACCGGGAATCGAACCTGAAACCTCGTGTATTCACTGCCTACACCTGGCCAGCAGACAAAAGAGTTGGACAGGGATGAATTTTGAAAAAAGAAAGAAATTAAATCTGGCCGACGAGATACAAAATGCAACAAAATAAGGCAACAAATTACTAACATAATCCCAGGTGTTAACCATTATGCCTCAGTAATCTACGGATAATATCCACGTTATTTATTTGACCATTTCCTAAGGATTTCAAAACTCTGCGTAATATTGAAAAATGTTTAGGCTTTAAGTTGGCTATTTAAACGTTAATGTTTTTCTGAGTATTTAAATTACTAAAACATTAGAAATATATTAATAACAATATTTTATTATTGGAAATGAATTCAGTACATCTTAGTCATAACTAAATGTTAAATTGCTGTTCAGCAGCTTACCCAGATTTATATCACCGTATTACCTGTCCTTTCTGTGTCAACCCCATGTTCACTACTATCGTGGTTCCATGATGGAGAATCGGTTAGCAATATTTTCCAATTTTTCTAACATCGCTGTCCTAAGATGGCGATGATTAGTTAAATGCCACAGATACGCATCTAAAGTGTCTATGAGCACGATTGTCTCTTACCATAGCAATACATATCTCTTACCATCACCCGCAACATTTATTTTTTCCGTAATTTTTTTTTTGATTCATTTTGGATAATCTGCGCTTTATTCTAACGTCGTTGCTCCTAGTAAAGTACATACCTGTATACTTAGTTGGAAGACTTGACAGCACACGGTGAATTTCTCTACGTCTCAAGTATTCATTCAGTTCGTGTCTCATTTTGTATACAGTTACAGATATAGAGGGAACATCGTCTTCTTCTACCCGGGCTGTCAGGGACTGGACCACCCGGGATATCATGTCTCTACCTGATAAATACATATAAACAATTCTTGCAGCTGGACCTTACTTTTATAAACCTAATACTTAGTCGCTTAATTACGTATTCTTATAATTATTTGCCTAAGTGAACAGAAACCCATTTTTATGTGAACTTAGTAAATTTTATTCTTACCGCTTTACATTTTCACAAAATGTACATTTTTTCCCTGTGCTTGTCCGGGCTTTCTTGCAGAATATATCATCTGCCTTCCTACCAGGTAGTTCGCAAAAGGCGAGCATAGGCTAACCGTCGTTAACACCATGACATCGGACCAGGTGGTAGAGTTTCGCAGCGACTTGGCTGGTACCACTGCCTTACCTATTCCTGCCGCCATAACGTCAATGCTTGACATTGAGGGGTTCCGGTTCAACTAACATCCTAGCCTTAGGTTGGTAACACCTTTTGTGTCTCTAGGTGGCGTGAATTTCTTGCCATCAGGAAATCCGTCTGCTTGTTTGCCTTCCAATATCATAAAAAAATACGAGTCAATACAAGTAAAATCAGCTTGTCTTTTTAAGTTACAGGAACTATATGTAAAAGACCAGCTAATAGGTAGTACATTCTATGTTATTTAAGTGCTATTAAACTGCAAAAAAACTGACTTAAATTCAATTCACATGCCTCACTTAAAACCACTTGTTGGATATGTATTTTTTTTACCAGCTAGCCCGTCGGTCGTTCTTCTGCTACATTTTTTATATGATTGTAGTAAAAAAAAATGGGGTGAGTCACCCCTATCACTTAGAGGTATGAAAAATAGATAGTAACTAATTCTCAAATCTACTGAATTTGCATATAGCATTTGGTGAAAATCGGTAAAACCTTTTAGTGCGAGTATGGTAACCAACATTGTGACACGAGAAGTTAAGACAGCGAACAATTATACAATTTTCTGATGGTAAGAGAACATCTGTCACCTCTAGACACCTAATATCTGCAACTACTGACTACCCTAGCCTATAAATATTGAAAACGGTACCTAAGGCACTCTACCACCATTGGTCTTGTTTGTAAAAAACAAATTTAACCTATGCTTACGAGCTGCCAGGAACTAGGATGATTTTTTTATGATATCGGAAGGCAAACAAGCAGACGGATTTCCTGATGGTAAGAAATTCATGCCGCTTAGAGACACTAAAGATGGTAATGGTGTGTTGCCAACCTGGTGGATAATGGTTGATGTTAGGCCTCGATTTAAGATAAGTTCACCGTCTATCTTACACTCCGAACCGTAATACGTCAACGGCAAGCACTGACGTTATGACGGCAGGAATAGATAATGGGCAATTTCAGAGGTTATTTAAGAGGTCGGAAGTATAGTATCTTACTAAGAGTATCGTCATGTAACATGACCGCAGATTTCCAGCGGATCTCGTGCCACGTCCTTAGGTCCAGCAAGAGTTGCGGCAGTTCTTTTCCAGGTTCCGCGAAGGTCACGGTGATGGCTGACTCCATCGGGAGACGAGGACAGTCCACTTCCGTCAATGCGAACATAAGCAGCTCCTCGTCCCGAGCTCTTGAATATAATAACCATGTATCTTCACATGATGCTACACTGAAGATAGCTAGATATCCTGGAAAAAGTTCGAATCATAATTAATATTGGATAACATGTATTCTTCACGTAAGTGGAATCACTTGATATTGTCGAGTTCCAGTCTGAAGTACTCTATAAACCTACTTTTGGGCGAGGCCTAACATCCCGGCCTCAGGTTGGTACCGTTACCACCTTTGGTGTCTCTAGGCCCCGTGAACATCTTACCATCAGGAAATCCATCTGCTTGTTTGCCTTCCAATGTCATGGAAAAAAAACAAATTATGCAAACTGATCTTACCACAAAATATGCTAACTACATGCTTGTATTATATGGGTGTTAGACAACGATACTAATCTTTTTTTTTTATGATATTGAAAGGCAAACAAGCAGACGGATTTCCTGATGGCAAGAAATTCCCGCCGCCTAAAGACACCAAAGGTGGTATTGGTGCGTTGCCAACCAGAGACCGGGATGTTAGGCCTCGAGCAAAAGTAAGTTTACCGGCTACCTTACCCTCCGAACCAGAACACGTCATGACGTTATGGCGGCAGGAATAGGTAAGGCGGTGGTACCAATCCGGGCGAGTCGCTGCGAAACTCTACCTCCTAGTCAGATGTCACGGTGTTAGTGACTGGAAGCCTATGCTCGCCTCTTACGAACTGCCTGGCAAAGGAAGGCAGATGGTCTATTCTACAAAGGAGCCCGGACCAACACGGGAGAAACTATATATTATTACATGATGCCAAAACTTTGGACCCCTTTTTAAGAAAATTGCGCGGACGCAAGAGCATAAAATTTGGCACACTTATAGTTTATGTGTAGGAGAAGTTCAGAACGCTAATGTTTTTCAATAATAATGCTTATAAAGTACTGATGATGATGATAACAATAAAAGATCATAGATGGCGCACTAAAAATTTTGTAAACTAAGTAGTCGGTCTTGAGAAATGAAGATGGCGTTCTTATCACAAGATATTAAAATTTAGGTATTATGGTCGAATTACGACCAACGGGCGACCACTAATACATAGAAATACTTAATAGACACTGAGTTTAATTTAATAAACATCCAGATCCGGAACATCTAAATGTATGATGAACATCCTATCCCCCGTGTTGGTCCGGGCTCCTTTGCAGAATAGACCATCTGCCTTTCTTGGGAGGCAGCTCGTAAAAGTCGAGCATAGGCTTATCATCACTAACACCGTGACAGCTGACTAGGTGGTAGAGTTTCGCAGCGACTCGCCCAGATTGGTACCACCGCCTAACCTATTCCTGCCGCCATAACGTCATGACTTGTTCCGGTTCGGAGGGTAAGGTAGCCGGTAAACTTACTTTTGCTCGAGACCTAACATCCTGACCTCAGGTTGGCAGCGCACCATCACCTTCTATGGTGTCTCTAGGTGGCGTGAATTTCTTACCATCAGGAAATCCGTCTGCTTGTTTGCCTTCACATAACATATAAAAAAATCTAAATGTTCATCATACAAAAATCTGTCCTCAACAGGAATTTTATGTCTGAAAAGGTCATAAGTATAATTTTTAAGAGTAATATTCTGCATTTAATGTGCTCATTGATATTTCGAGGGAACCAGTAAACTTAAGTAAGTAGGTTATACATCTCAGCTTTAGGTAATCAAAGCAACTAAAAAATATTTATCCTATAGCGTAGAGTTCCTATCACCAAATATGTTTTTTTATGTTGACATATGTAACAATATTGTTTAGTATTGACGTAGGGACATAAGGAAGGAGACAAATTTTTATTGCCCTTCGAGTAATTCAGATATCCATTTCATTTTCTATACTTATTATTATTCTTTTATGGTAGAAGCTACAGAATGAGCAAGAGTCTCTTCCAATTCTAAGAGATAAATTCGCCATTTCGCCATAATACTAGTGCGTATTATGGTCAATATCTTAAGCCGTATTTTTTTAATTTAAGTGTTAGTAAATATCCTAGCTCTAGCCTAATCCTTTCACAAACTTATGGTTTCTAAGTTTTGAAAAAGTATGCCCCCAAACAGGAATATAACTTGTAAAAGGGCAAGGCCTATCAGCTCAAGGCCCTCATTCTTAACTTTTAAATACCTTTTTTGAGATTTATAGCAGTCCAGGTGAAATAATGGACGACAACCCCACCGTGCTTTAGTTCTACGCGTGCTAGCTCTTTTATGTAGTCTTTGAGGTCATCCAGCATTGCTTGATACTGATCCCCAAGGAACTGACGATCGAGCACGACAGCTACAACGTTTACATGTTTAAATAATCAAAGAATCAAACAGGTCTCTTCTGTACACACGCTCTGCAGACTAGTTGTGATACCAGATTTTAAAATCATAGTTTAAATAACGTGACTAGTTGTGATACTACATTTCAAATTCATAAGTAGAAATATACGTTAACACGATATAAAAAAGCTTTAACGAAGTTAATAGTAAAGTATGTTCTCGCCCATATTAGCGAAGAGGTAGACAGAAGCACAAGCAGTAACTTAACTACTAGTAGGTATAACATACACATAACAAATATTTATTGAAATAACAAAAAAAAGGTATTTAAATAGTTTATAATTTTAATTAGTCAGATAAGTCGATTATCTGACAATAAAGTGTAAAATAAATCAATAAAAAACCAGTTCACTCATGAAAAGCCTAAGACACTAAGGCCCAGAATGTAATAGGTGGCAAGTGTATTGCTAACCGGACAAATATCCAATCCCAGGCAACGTTGTCTTTATTAAAAAATTAAAATAACACACATTTTCTTTTTATTATTTGACAATTTCTAAACGCGTAGTACCTACTACGCATAGGATAAAACTCGTTGTACCTACTACGGGTTTGAGCCTACGCGTTTATTTAAAACTTTCATTTCCTTTTTTACCTCCTTATGGGTTAAACTTTAAAAAACGCTGTAATAATTAATTCATTATTTTTGCCACAATTAATTTAGATGCAATTACTTGCAAATAAATCCAAGGAACGTAAAAAAATATTATTATTCTATAAACACAAAAACGTTAGAATTAAACACTTAAATAATTAAACACGTTACTGGAAAAATAATGAATACCTATTTAACCAGTTACTGCCAGAATAGACTTAGCCTATAATTATAATCGCAATGATATTACTAGAGAATAGCGTGTTTTTATTGGTTTTGTGTGAAATCTTATTCTTACCAATAGATGCATTTGCAGTAATCAAAGATGGAAAATCTTCGCCATTTGCAAAAGGTATCAAAAACAAGATAATTATCCATGGTCGCATTTTCCAACCACTCAAGCTCTTTGCTGTGTATTTCTTTGAAGAATAACTCCCCTGTCATAATTCAGAATATTATGAGGAATATCACATTAATATTAAGATTTTAATTAAAACGGAACACGAAATCAGGTGTCCTACTTTACGTGCCATTTTGAAAGATGAAAGTAAATAAATGAGGAATAGGTGGTTTCCTAAAGTAGTTTTCGAGGAAGTCTACATGGTGTTTGATAAATGTCGCTTTTTAAAGAATACTACGAATGCATTCGACTTTCCTAAAAGTGAGACACATCCATGGCCTATAGACAATATATATGATAAAATGATGCGACGCAGTGGTAGGCATGTTTTTTTTTCATGGTAATGGAGGGCAAACAAGCAGACTGATTTCCTGATGATAAGAAACTCACGCCGCTTAGAGAAACCAAAGGTGGTAATGGTACGTTGCCAACTTGAGCCCGGGATGTTAGGTCCCGAGCAACAATAAGCTCACCTTATATCTGGATCACGTCAACGTCAAGCGCTGAGGTTATGGCAGTAGGAATACATGAGGTGGTAACAATCCGGACGAGTCGCTGCGAAACTCTACCACCTAGTCAGATATTATCATGGTGTTAGTAACGATAAGGCTATGCTCGTCTTATACGAGCTGCTTGGCATTAAGATTGATGGTATATTTTGCAAAGGAGCAAGAACCAACACGGTGAAAAGTAAGGCCTAACATGCAAGTCTGCTGGCTACTCTACTCTACGAACTGAAACATGCCGGTGTCATTATGGCGTCTGACGTGTGTAAGACAATGTTTACCTACACGACCAAGGTGTCGCACAGCACTCTACCACAATTAGTCTTGTTGATAATGAGTAATTAAACCCATTCAACTAATGCTCGCTTGTTACATACTTCCATAGATACTCGTGATACTCATGCTACTCAGGGAAATTAGGTCAAAAAAGGAACAGTGACGCGGCTACAGTCAACACAAAAAATCTGTAAAAGTTTAAACATTCCTGGATATTATTTTGGTAAAAAATACTACTTTTTTTACTCTTTCCACTGTCATTGAATTCCAAATTTTATACAAAATTTAGTTCTACATTATAATCCTTTGGGGGTACATTTTGGGAAAGAAATAGCCTTTAAAACTTAACTCTAGTTTTACATACACTAAACACACAAATTTTAATAACCTTTGATTTATGCATTGTATCGAAACCGATCTAGCGGCTTAACCGTAAAAGCGTAACAGAGAGACTGACTTTCGCATTTATAATATTAGCATGGATATTATTGGGAATTAATACAATCGGCACTTTATTATCCAAAGTCAAATTCTAGCACTTAACACAAATTTACATGATTTAAAATCTAAACAACCTGTACAGCGATAGCCTGGCCCTAACAGCCGCGTGAAAGGGCAGACATTAAAATTTCAGACGTACAATCACTATACCGTACATGCCGTGATATCATTAACCACATAACTCAATTTTCAAATCATAGGTATCTTATGAATATACGAAAAATCTTGTGTGATATTGAAGGTAGAATTTTATGAATTTTTAACCGAGTTCAAAAAAAGAGGAGGTTCTCAATTCGGCCGGCATATTTTTTTATGTAGGTACGCCGATTTATCCGTGGTTTCTGAACTGATTTATGTAATTCTTTTTTTGTTTGATGAGGGATAGTTTCGAATTGATGCCATAAACATTTAATTGAGGTAGGCCCATTACTTTTTATTATATGAGCATTTTTTTATCTACATTCATCTATCCCGTTGTTTATTTTTATTAAATTAAATCACTACAGCAATGAACTACAAAGTATTACCTAAATAAAAAAAAACTACTTTAAAAAAAACTACTCCTAAACTAAAAAGTAAAAATAATAAAGATTTGATATTAGTTATAAACTACCTATTATTTCTTTGTGCCATTGACCAATAGGTTTGAAGTCAGAGCCAAGCCAATTCGGGTTCGATTCCCGACGGGGGCAGGCATTTCTGTGATGAACATTTAGATATCTGTATTTCCGAGTCTGGGTGTTTATTAAATTTATTCTGGTGTATATTTAAGTATTTATATGTAATAGTATCGTTGACTTAACACCCATAACACAAAGCATATAATTTGCTTACTTTGGGGTTAGATTCAATTTGTAAAATATATATAATTATTTAAGGCTTAGCATCGACTTCAAACCTATAAGTAAATCTCACGTATAAATAACAGGTAGGTAGTATATAATTAATATCAAATCTTTATTATTTTTAAATTTTTAGTTTTAAAGTCGGTTTTTTTAACGTACTTAGTTATTTTTATTGTGTAGCTACCTACGATTGGTATAGGTTGTAAGGAATATCTCTTAGTGACAAAATGACTAAACTACATTTAGCAGGTCAGCTTGCTTTAAATAAAAAAAAATCTTACGGATTTTTAAAGTTTCATTTTAATGTACACATTAGGCTTTCATGTAAGCAAATCGTTCTAAATTTTGTGAAGGCGAATGTATTTTTGAGTATGTTCCATTTTCCCCGTGTTGGTCCGGGACTGCTGACCAGAACAAAACTTTTGTCTCTCGGCCAGGCAACTCGTAAGAGACGAGAAGAGGTTGAAAAGTCTATTAACAACAAGACCTCAGGTACGCTACAGAAAGCTTGCCCGGCCAAGGATCAATAGCTGCTTTTTTTGTTTTTTTTATTTTAAATGTGTACGGACATTTCGTTTAACAGCTTGGTGTTGTGGAGCAATAGTGTTTATCCAAAAAAAACTCAAAATGGTCCGTAATATTTTCTAGTTCTTAACTGCTAGTTTTTTACCACTAAAAACTATGCCACGATGTGCACTTGGCCCTATTATTTTTTATGAAAGTACACAGCGGATAAGCTTACGCATATCAAACTAGATGCTACAAGCGGCTTCGCCCGCGTAGTCTAGTTAATTAGTTTTCAGCTCTCCAACGCTACCCGTTAAAATTTTGAGATTAAAAGCCTACACACTTCGCTAAAGTTTAATCTACTTTTTTAACATCAAAATCAGTTTTGCAATTTTGTCGTGAAAAAGGAACATACACTTTCTCTTTTCTAATTTTACCTAAGTAAAAAGAAGAAATAGGTACATTATTCTCTCTACAGTTTTATCTGCACTTCGTCAATTCCTGTGAAATGAAAGGGTATCCAAAGTTGTAGAAACCTGAATAGAAGATTTTTTTTTAAATTAGTAATATACATCGTCACTGTTGTCTAACCGTACGACGCTGGACATGACTTCTTGAGGTCCTGGGTTCGATCCCCGGGTTGACCAACAAAAAAAATAGAAAATGTGTAATTTCAATTTTCTAATAAAAATAACGTTGCCACTTGTCTGGGATTGAATATGTGCCTGATTGAATATAGGCTTGCCACCTACATTGTGGGACTTACTGTCTTCGGTTAGTCGTGGTTGGGCCTTTGCCTAACTCTTCGGGTATTTGCGGACGTAAATACACTTTTCTAGGAACACACATTTAGAAATTCTATCAACAAATTTTTGAGAATTGATTGTTGCCGAAAAATCAGTCAGGCCAATATTAATATCAGCAATGCTAATTTCACATTAAACCAACGGGATCCTCCAGGGGTAGAGTGGCATGAGCGGTCACTCTAGGTTGGGTTTATCATAATTTCAGGAGAAAGAAAGTACTTTTATTATGTTCCAACTCACCGTCGAGCCCATTTTCACCCTGACTTTTTTTTAGAAAATTTAAAGGGGAATAATTCTGTTACACATTGTATGATTTTAGCAAAACTTTTACAGTTTACGCAGCGGAAGCTATCAATATGAAAAAAATCTCCCGATGTTGAAACACTTTTCATTGGTGCTCCACTCCTATTGGACTTAACTTCCTCGATAAATGTTTATCTAACATTGGCTGTCTAACATTGAAATAGTTTTTTTTAATCGGAATAGTACTTCCTGAGATAATCACGTCTTAGCAAACAAACAAACTAACTCATCAGCTTTAAAATACTAATATAGATTAGTGATCGCCCGTTGGTCGAAATTCGACCATAACAAACTTTAATAACTTGTTGATAAGAACGCCATCTTCATTTCTCAAGACCAACTACTTTGTTTCCAAACTTTTAGTGCGCCATCAATCATCTTTATCATCAATATATTTGTTTGTGTGTGTCAAAGGCATGATAGTGTGGGTAGTGTTTTATTTATTGATTTAATGTAATATAAATGCTTAATTATTGAAAAATATTAACGCTCTGCACTTCTCCTACACTTAAACTATAAGCGTGCCAAATTTATGTTATTTATTTTAGTTAGTTTTGAGCCTAAGTTCCTACCGATTGAGATTTTCCGTTGGAAGAGCATCTAATATTTGCTGTTACTCTAAAATACAATTTGTTTCCATATTTCAACTTCCACATTCTTAAGAAGTCATAATATTTTTTAATACATTGAATCCTTTTAATTCCAGGATTCAATTTATTTAAAAGGTACCTACCTATAGGGTTTTGTATCTGTAACTAATGTCAAAAACGAAATCGATGACCTTAAAATATTAACAGGACAAGTTTTGAATGAAGAATGAACGAAATCGTACTTAAGACATTAATGAAATAAAAATAATCTAGTAGTTACAAAAATTTTTAACCAAACTTGGCAACATATTCTACCACAATTACTGCTCTCTTTCTAGCTAACCTTTTAGATAAACATGATAAGAAGTAGCCCACCTAATATAATACGTATGTTAAGAAGTGGATAGGTAGATACAGCTGGGATACACTCGAAAATTCCGAAATGTGTTCTACTGCGCATTTTCAGTCACATTGACTTATATCTACACTAGCGGCCCGCCCCGGCTTCGCACGTTTATGAAATATACATATTTAAACCTTACTCTTCAATCACTTTATCTATTTGAAAAAATAACTTGTAGTTTTAAAGATTTAAGCATACAAAAAACATAAGGATAGAAGAAGCCACTTTATTTTATACTATGTAGTGATATACCTACATACAAACAATACCGTCTTTACCATAGGGGCACACGGGGCCCGTGCCCAGGGCCCCCATACTAAGAGGGCCCCGAGAGATCGAATATTTCTCTCACATTTAACCTCAAAATATTTTGGTAGAGTGCATTATACTCTTCTCGTTGCGGGAACGTCGATATTTTCCAAAATTATTCAAATAAATACAAGTTTAACAATAATTTGAGTTATTCAAACACCATAGTAACTAACCAGACATTTACTTACTTGAATTTATAAGCTAGTGTCTACCCCATGTTAGTCCGGGCTCCTTTGCAGAATAGACTATCTGCCATTCTGCCAGGCAGATCCTAAAAGGTGAGCATAGGCTTACCGTCACTAACACTGTGAGATCCTACTGGGTGGTAGAGTTTCGTAGCGACTCGCCCGGATTGATACGACCGCCTTACCTTCTCCCACCGCCATAACGTCAGTGCTTGCCGTACACGTTTCTGATTCGGAGGGCAAGGTGGGGTACCTTGCACTCCGAATCGGAACACGTCACCTTGGTGGGGCTCCTTTGCAGAATATACTATCTGCCTTTCTGCCAGGCACATCCTAAAAGGCGAGCATAGGCTTACCGTCACTAACACCGTGAGATTGACATATTCCAATTCGGAGGGCAAGGTACCCCGTAAACTTACTTTTTGTTTGAGACCTAACATCATGGTCTCAAGTTAGCAATGCACCAGGAAATCCGCCTACTTATTTTCCTTTCGGTATCATAAAAAATGTACTTTTGTTACACAATATTTGACTTTTAATTCAATTATTCGCCAATTTGAAAGTTTACAAAATAGTTATAATTCTGAACGCGTCCTTCCTTACTAGAATACCATCTTGCGATCATTCATGCAAACCACTCCGAAGCCAAAATCAAGCCGCTGTAGGGAAATGTCTAATACGGTATGGGGATATATGCATAAACTATAAGCTTTCAGTCGGACAGAATCACTCATAGTATTTCTAAGTAGTCTGTGGAATCATTAAAAATTGTTAATAATTATGTATTGTTAATTAATAGTGTCGCGATTTAATTTCGTTTAATATAATTTGGGCAAGATAAAAAGAAGTTTCTATCTATATGATATTATGGTTTTTTTTTAAGAAAAACAAGTCTTAAGTTTAAAGAATAGCACTATGACACTGGAAGTTGTGACAAAACTTTACGAAACTCTGGGGGGTTACCATAAGCTCTTAAAACAGTATTATTTCAATAATACTAATTGTCATCGGAGAAAGACAACCTTATGACGTATATCATAAAGTTGCTTATAAAGAAGGACATTTAGCAAGATGGAAATAATACTGTTAAAAGCGTTCATGGTAGGGCCCCTGATCAATTATGTCAATAACGTACGTTATAATTCTTGTGAATTATTATGAAACTGTTGTTAAAGAAAAATAATTTGATGCTGATTACAAATATGAATTTGAAAAAAAAGAATTTGCAGCTCACGCCTCACTTTTTCGGAGGATCATCAGTTGAGAGGCATGGAAAAGTTTCGCCTAGATAGGTTTATTCCATTTGGTACATTAATTATACCTTTAAAAAAACTAAGCAAGTATCTTAGATAGATAAGATATCTTAGAAGACTAAGAGGTAGTCAGAAGCACAACCTGGGGGGTGATTATGAATCTCAACTCAAACTGCAAAAGAGTACATCAAATGACGTCATTTGTGTTTGCTATCTCTACTGTATTTCTGTTGTCACTGGAGATAGCAAATATAAAACGCGTCATTTGACAGCTATTTGATGTACACTTAACCATTTTGAGTTAGCAACTGAGTTTCATAATCAGCCCCCAGGACACCCACGACTAGCCGAATACATTAAGTCCCACAGTGTGATAGGTGGCAAGCCTATTGCCAACCGGGCACAGATCCATCCATTATGTTTATTATACCGCTTAATAAAAATAATAATATATACGTTATATTTATTACATTACGTTATATTTATTATAATACCGCAAATCCATGCGCGGAATTAAATATCTAAGCCTTACATTACTTGCTAAAGGCTGAATAAATAGAAAAACTCTTTCACTAAGTTTTTTTAAAGACTGAGTAATTTGTTAATTATGAGCATAGAAAGTGATAGGTGATATTCTTCAGAAGATTGAGTTAGAGGATTTAGTAGAAAATTTTGCTTAAAAGAAATCTCGAAAGAAACTATTATCGTAATCATCAAAAGCTAGAAAGCATACTAATATTATTAATTACATAACGTAATATAGCAATATATGATTAGCCATAATAAAGCAGATCATAAAGAAAAAAACTGTAAAGTTTTACGTTCTAAAAGGGCCCCAAGTTTTTGTGTGCCCAAGGGCCCCAGCAGAGTTTAAGACGGCCCTGCATACAAACCATAATACTTTATAATTTATGCATTTAAACATTTATAAAAAATCAGTAGGTACATTCAAAACAAATATCGAAACTGGTTTTGATTAAAGTTCTAAATTTGAAAGATAGAATTTTCTGGCACAATATTTAATCGGATTTTTGCGGAAGGGCTAAGTTTCTTATCATAAAATACTTATTTTGTGATAAAATTAGGTAATTACCTTTGCCGCCATGATTGCCACTAAGAATATAAAAGAACTCAAGATTAAAATAAAAGCATACCTACGATCAGCACACTAAAACAGGTTTGACTTTTTAAGTTTTTTGATTTCATTATTGAAGTTATGCTTCTTTTGGCGCGTTAGGAAAAAATGATGAGGGTAAATTTTTACGATGCGCGCGCACACCGTCACGGAAAACCGACATGATGAAGTTAGCTATAGATAACATTTTAGTTTTTATTAAATATTAAATAAACTTTATTTAACTAAATAATGCATTATAATAAAACTTTTAATGTCTTAAATACCTTTTTAAAGTTATACTTCTTTTGGCGCGTTAGGAAAAACCGACATGATGAAGTTAGCTATAGATAACATTGTAGTTTTTCAAAAAAAGGTAGCAACAAAGTAAAAGTAATTTCTATGGTTAGTGTCATTTTGTGTACAAATGTAAAAGAAGGCAAAAGATAAAATTTTTAAAAAGATTTTTATCTTATCACGCCGAAGAAGTATAACTTCTAACGCGTGTACATAAGTACACACACAATTTTTTTCTATGGTTAGTGTCATTTTGTCTACAAATGTAAAATAAGGCAAAAGATTAAAAAAAATTAAAAGATTTTTATCTTATTACGCCGAAGAAGTATAACTTCTAAGGCGTGAACATAAGTACACACACAATTTTTTTGATTTCATTATTATTATAATATATTCACATCATTATTTATTTTCTAAGTTTATACCTTTAAGAAAAAAAGTATATTAAAAATATGGACATAAAAAATAGAGTTCCAAAGACTTGATCTTACAACTAAACTAGTGGTCAGGGAGACAGATTAAGGAATCTCCGCACAATGCCGTCCCCAAAAATGCTGCCTTCTGAATCCGGTCCTTAGCCCAGAGTTGCAGAGCAAGTCTCTTAAGGTGTTGGTTGAGACTCTTCGCTATAAAACTGTTTATACACTTGTCGGTTACCTCGTGAGCCAAGTAAATGTATTTTAACAATTTTCCTTCTCAGCTTTCACGAGGTTAACGTCACAAGGAACAGTATAATAAACAAGAAAATCCCGGCGCTCCAACCGATCTACCAGCACGATGTCAGGCTTATCGGCGACAATAGTCCTGTCCGTGATGACAGACCGGTCACAGTAGAGCTTTGCATGGCTACTTGCAAGAACTGGCTCCGGTGTTACTTATAGTAAGGCACTGCAAAACCGACAAGTCCATATCGAAGAGCAAGTTGCTGGTGGATTCTCTTGGCTACTTGGTTATGCCTGTGCTGTGTGTTAAGTAGTCGCCGTTGGAAGGATGAGAACAACCAGAAATAATGTGTCTAATGGACTCACCAGGACGACGCGGACGTTACGCTCGACAAATGTCAACAGAGTCATCCCTCATAATGTATTTCCGATAGTTATTCGTCTTGACAACCTCGTCGGCAATTGCACAATCAAAACCTTCAGTTTCACCAAAAAGATCACCGAATCGTAACCAAGACGCGGAAGCTAGTGTGTCGACAACGGGCCCATAAAGAACCTGATAAAATCGACCATGTAGTTCTTTGCTTTTCCAGTTCTATCGGTCCTGAGTGTTTAGTATCTACCACTGGTTTATGCCGTTTCTTTTTACGTAAGGATAGCGGGGTGAGTCCATTATCTATTGACACAACATCACAATGCATTTCACACTTAACATTTAGCCACATCCTCCAGATTTCCTAAGAATATACAATCTCATCACAGATGAGTGTGGATGATGCATGCGATATGTTGTCAAAAGTTTACGGACTCTTCGGTCCAGGGTATCTAGTTCTGTCTGAGTCCGTCTTAATATGGGCGTCACCCAACTATTGTTGTTGTTTCGGAGACTATTCAGTACAAAGAAACTAACAATGAATATTTTCTCTTTATAATTAGCATTGATTATATAAGTTATGCTACCCGAGCGAAGTCGGGTCAGGTCACTAGTGAGAGTAAATATTTATAAAGAATTAAGTGTATTCTGAATTTCCTCGTTTCCGCCAAATCTCACTACCGCTTTACTTAAGACTTAGACCCAGACATGGCATTTTATAACGACATACGACTGTAATATATAAAATTAAAAACGTGTAGTTCTCTTACTAGTCTGTGATTAAAGAAGTAAATTGAAATAAATAGGTACCAATAAAAATAACTTACTAACACATTAATACCTGAGACGTTGCAGTATGGCCTAATGGTCTAAGACTGACCCAAAAAGGGACAAATTCAAAACAATAATTAAAGAGTTTTGGCAAGATAGCCTTAATTTTTTTATAATTATGGAACTACATGTTAACATTGAGTGAAATTAGTAAATTTTAGTGGCATTCTGTACAATTTTGTTCAGTGAAAGTGCACAAATGAAATAATCATAAAGAAACTAATGTATTGCTTATTTCCTCGCTGAAACCGAATCTGACAAAATAAGCCTGAGTAAAATGGCCACCGCTTTACTCAAGACACTGACAAGGCAATCTATTACAACTAATGACTTTAATAAATGATGTTTGATAAATCGGATTGAAAATATATAACAAGAAAAAATTTATTAATACGGAAAACGTAGCTGTATGGACTCAGATCATTTGCATTTCCCCGACTGGGATAAAATTAAATAATAACAATTAAAAGAAAAGGATGTGGGAGTTTTGGCCAGTTTTGGCGCCATCGTCAATGAAGATGGTAGTATTTTTTCATAATTATTGAATTTCGTGTTCATATTAAATAAATAAATAAAAGTGAAATTAGTTCATTTAGGTGGGAATTAGTTTAGTTTTGTTCAGTGAACGTGCACAAATAAAAAACTTATGAAGAAATTACTGTATCGTGAATTTCCTCGCTTCCGCCAAATCTCCCAAAGTGAGCTTGTGTAAAGTGACCACCTCTTTACTCAAGACCCTGACGTGTCTTTGTAAATAGTGGCTAATGACTTTATAAAAATAATGAATACGCAAGACATGTGACTAATGACGAAATAATTAATACGGAAGACGTGGCAGCATGGTCTAAAGGTCTTAGCCGGATAACTATTAACTTAAAATAAAAAAAAATAACTTAAAAAAAAGAGGATGTATTAGCATCATTTTTTTTATTTGTTTTGCAAACAAACCAGCTGTTTTATTTTTAAGTAGTCGATTAAACAAACTACAAACAAGTGTTAAATAATAGTTAAACAAACTTAAATTTTGTTAAACAAACTACAAACAAGTGTAAAATTAATTTACCCGTAAGCCTTAAGCGCATACGAATAAGGTAAGATTTTATGAAATGCCGGAGTACACTAAAGTATTCGTCACCGTAGGCACGACACGTTTCGATTTATTGTGTGATTTTATACAATCCGAATCTGTTGTACGCGCTCTTAAGAATATCGGTTGTAAAGAAATAACAGTCCAAATAGGTAAAAGTGCAACAGAACCAGGCTGTAAGACAATAGAAGGCGTAAATCTGCAGTTTTACCGATTTAAGGACTCTATTCAAGAGGATATCAAGAAGTCTGATCTAGTGATCAGCCATGCTGGAGCTGGAAGTTGTTTAGAAACTCTTGATGCCAATAAACCACTACTAGTTGTTGTTAATGAAGAATTAATGGATAATCACCAGCTTGAATTAGCTGAACAGTTGCAAATAGATGGTCACCTCTACTATTGTACTTGTGACACATTGGAAAGTACTCTAGAAATGGTAGACTTTAGTTTATTGACACCTTTTACCAAGCCAAACCCATCTGCATTTATAACATTTATAAATAAAATCTTTCAAACAAAAACAGACTAATACCTTAAAATATCAAACACTTCGTATTTGATCTATCATTAAAAATAAGTATGTTCACACCCATATCCATGCAGGCGTGGGCAGAGGCACAAGCAGGTCACCCATGACTAGCCAGACACTAAAAGTCTCGCGATGTGATATGGGGCAAGCCTATCACCAACCAGGCACATATCTCTTTATAAGAAAATTGAAAATATACATTTTCTATTTTTTTTTGTTGCCTGACAAATGCCTGGTATCTAAATTGGGACCTCAGTCAAGTCTGACGCCGGACTGCTAGACCACAGAGGCGCTAAGATCTAGTATTAAATAACTGATTTTAACATAATTTACATCTTTGAGTGTGGTTGTGAATGACAGATTGTATGTTAATAATAAATGTATGAGTGTGGTTGTGTACTGTATATTTTGTATATACCAATAAAATAGACAAATTTTTCTATGTAGAAAACTAGAATATCTTGTGCATAGGGTCATCAAACAGTGATAGAATGTCTTCATTAAAAAAACCATTTGATGCCGCACAGCTCATGTGTAAACCTTTTAGCAGACATCCTCTTAATCAGATGTTCGAATTTTTAACTGATCATTTAACAAATAAGGGTATTATTCTACCAAATTTTGTATCCTTTGGAAATGTTGTGTCTATATTAGGAAATAATTCTTTTCACAATTTTCTATTTGTGCTCCTTTTTTGTACAATATGTTCCTGTAAATTCATCTTGTCCAATGGTTTAGGGGTTTGGTGTGATAGGTCTAGTGTTATAGGTATTGCCACTGTTTGAATATTTTATAAGGAAATATTTAATAAAGAAAAATTTAGAAATTATATTAATTTATTATTACAGTGTTCTCGGATAAATTACATTTTACGGATCATAACAAAAATGTATGCGACAATAAAAAATACTGTTTTTTACAAAAACACCAACTTTTATTCTAAATAAAAAATTCAAAATGACTAAGTTTTTTTATTTACACTAACTTCTTAGCCTCAAAGAAACTCTTCAGATGACGCATTTGCCAATAGCCTATGGACACAAGAACAAACATTTGCAGAACACTCCACCACAATACTCGCTGATTTGTGCTTTCGGAAGTCTGTCTAAACCTTTCTTCTCGATGCTGAAAAATAGAATGTTATCATTATCTCAGGTTTAATATAGAGAAAAATAAATACATATATTTATGAATTACTGACATTTAAGCTTTACATAAGAACACTACAACTTATAACTTGAAAAGGCCTATTGGGTTTCAGGACATATTTTGGGATGACTAAAATCTACTGCTTTCATGAGAAGTAAAATAATTGATGGAAATGAGTTTTGTATGTATATTATTAACAAATTGTTAAAATATCAAATGTGATTAGTGAAAACATGATATTTATAATTTTTTTTATTACACTGAAGTAAAACTATTTTGGATCTATTAATTACCCTTTGATAACTCTGTTCTTTAGTGATCTGATGAACCTGAAGAAGCAATTGTCTTATGCGCAATTGAAGCTCTGTTAACTTATCCTTTTGTGCTATATTGGCATAATCCACAGCATGTTCCCCAACTTGTATATCAAGGTGAACCTAAAATAAAAAAATAAATTTTTATGTAACTGCAAAAGGTGTACTATGTATTCTATTTTATTGGCCTCTTCCTTTAGCATACAATAACTTAATAAGTCAATTTTAAGTATTGTCACATTCATGCAAAATAGAACATAACTTATATTAATGCAACATGGGATATAAAAATCATATCAAAATTGGTTAAGTTAGTCAGCTACAAAATTTTGCAGTTTACTTCTTATTTTAATGTAACACCATTTATTGGTAGTTATAATAATTCTACACTCTGGTCAAAGAATGACAAGTGTTATGAAATTTATTTAAACAAGTGTTCATTAAAGCTGTAACTAATTTCCATTGCTGAATTTTATTAGCATGTGGCTTTGAAAACTTTAAAACCATAAGTTACGTGATAATAAACAGTTAAAGATCAAAAAGGCTACTGTGATTTTATAATTCAGAAAAGAAAATCACTTTTCTTGCAATACCTTTAAATAAATATTTACACAAATCTAAGTTACCTTAAATAATAGTAAATAACATGCTCATATTGTAGGTGTTTGTTAAGCTACACTAAGTGGGACACAAAAAATTTGAGTGTTTATTAAATGTTCTATAATCTCAATTTGCACAAGGATTTCGGGTAATGATAGTTCTGGTAATATCCACAACAATACCTATTCATAGAAGTGTGTCGATCACACAATTGCCTGTCACTGTGGACATTAAACCAAGTCTCAGTAAATTATTACCGAGATTAAGCATGAAAACTCTAACCAACAAAGCAGTCAGTCATAAAGGCCATTATCGGTTAGTGTGTAGGAAACGGGGCACTGAGG
>NJDD01002187.1:59958-74217 GCA_002245505.1 Calephelis nemesis | reverse complement strand
TCAGCGCCCCGTTTCCTACACAGTGACCCCATTATCACACAACATCCTGTTGCAGGGTGCACCCCTGTACTTTTACTTTATTGGTCTCTAAATCATCCATTTAAATATAACCAAATATAAAACACAATGAGTATATACTTACTCGTATTTGAGATCCACTGAACCATGAGGTACTGTTGGAATACATGCAAATAACATGTTCGCCTGGAGTCGTAGATGTAAAAGATATCATACCTTCCGAGGAATATACCCGGGACAACATAACACGATCATTTGGATCACGGACCTCAACATGCATACCAATACCTGGCGCCGACTTCATGAAACCTCCAGAACGTGGATCATACAGTTCGACTTTGTAATTTACTGAAAATATAAACGCAATGATAAATTCTGAAATGGTTCTTGATGCAAATACAAAACAACTTTATCAAGTATACCGATAACAGTAGTATCATCCGGGATTTCTTCTATGAAACATTTTCTTTCTCCTTCAGCTATATGGAAGTACAAAGCACTGGTTACATCAATTAGTAGAAAAATTGAGGAAAACGAAAGCAAATTAAATAGAATCATTTTATTTTAGTAGTTACTTTCGCCGAAAATCAAGAAATGACATGACTATTGACAAGACAAACCACACGTCACAACTCGCTTGTTCACGTCAACTACATTATTTTTTTCATATAATTTTTAAGATAATTTGCCCCTTTCTTGGGCCGGCTAAGAACTTTAGGGCATGCTGCCACGTCTTACGTAGTAATAAATTCTTTTTCATATTAAAATTTTCGGTTTCTTAACATTTTGTCATCCCCTTTTTAAAAGTCATTTCCTTCACTAAGATAAAGGTTATTTGAGTCCTTCAATGTCTTTAGATTTAATTTCTTGAAGTTTAAATATTTCGTTTCTTCGTTAATTTGTTTTAAAGTACGTCACACTCTTGAATTACGATTATTTTCACACAAATTATAAAACTAAAATTCTAAACACAAAAATCATCTTCTTTCATGTTGGCGCCAAAACTTCTACGTTAGTGCAAAAAGTATTTTTATTATTCTTTTTTTTAATCCATAATCCATAATAAACCCATATCTTAATATTTCATGTCTTTTTATAGCTTCGTCTTCAATTTTCTTTATTGTTTAGGCCTCTGCCTCTTCTGTCGTGATAAAACACTACAATAGTCTTTCACTAGTATAGTTTACTTACTAAATCACATTTACACACAACTAAGTAATATTTACACTTTAATTAATTTACAAATTATACATTTTTACATTATATTACACAATTTTAGCTTAAAGATTGGAGGTAACCCTCGAAAAGCGCGCCTTCCCCCTCCGACCGTTCCCGCCAACCACCTTTTTTCATATCGATTTGCCCCTTTCTAGGGTGGGCTAAGACCTTTAGGCCATGCTGCCACATCTTCCGTGTTAATTATTTCTTATACAGACACATGTCTTCCGGACATGTGTGTATACACGGTACGATACACTAATTTTTCATGATTATACCATTTGTGCACGTTCACTGAACAAAACTAAACTATTTCCCACCTAAATTAGCTAATTTCACTCAATATAAACACGAAATTCAATAATTATGAAAAATTACGACCATCTTTAATTACGATGGCGCCAAAACTCCTTTAATTTTCCCCTTTCTGGGGCCGGCTAATACCTTTAGTCCATGCTGCCAGTTGCCACGTATTCTGTATTAATTATTTCGTCATTAGTCATATGTCTTCCGTTAATTATTCTTATACAGTCATTGGTCACTATTTACAAAGTCACGTCAGGCTCTTGAATAAAGCAGCGGTCACTGAACAAAACTAAACTAATTTCCATCTAAATTAATTAATTTCACTCAATTTAAACACGAAATTCAATAATTATGAAAACATACGATTCACGATAGCACCAAAACTTTTTCTTTATTAGTTAATTAAAAGGGTAAATTAACTAATAAAAAAAAAAGTCTGGGGTCGGTTAAGACCTATAGGCCATGCTACCATGTCTTCCGTATTACTTAATTCTTATAAAGTCGTTAATCACTATGTACAAAGTCATGTCAGCGTCTTGAGTAAAGCAGTGGCTTTGTTACTCAAGCTTATACATTTAGAATGCACAAATCTATGCTCAAGCTCATCTAGTGAGATTTGGTGGCGGCGAGGAAATTCAACATTAACACGAAATTCTATAATTTTGAAAAAATTACGACCATCTTCATTCGCGATGGCACCAAAATACTTCTACATTTTTGAGGCAGGCTGAGACCTTTAGACCATACTGCCACGTCTTCCGTATTAATAAATTCTTTTGCAAAGACCGACTTTAGACTAGACTTTTAAATAATTACAAAAAAACTACGACCATCTTCTTTCACGATGGCGCCAAAACTCACAATTTTTTTAAGATAATTTGCCCCATTCCGCGGCAAGCTAAGACCTTCAGGCTTGCATGTCTTCCGTGTTAATAAATTATTTTTAATATAGTCGCTTGGAACCGGTACCAAAAGTACAGGGTGCTGATTATGTATATCAGTTGCCAACTCAAAATGGAAAAGTGTACATCAAATGACGTCATTTGTGTTTGCTATCTCTATTGTATTTCTGTTGGTCACTGGAAATAGCAAATATAAAACACCTCATTTGACAGCTATTTGATGAACACTTTTCCATTTTAGTTGGCAACTGAGATACGTAATCAGCCCCCTTGTCCTGTACCGGTATTTAGTGGTTCTTGCCTTTTCGATACCTGGATATCGGTTCCAAAGTGAGTACCGGTACTCCAGGTAACGCCTCTGGTATTGCTGCAAGGCCGTTGCTACCGGTTCCCAAAAATACCGGTACCACAAGTCCGTGGGGATATTCCGTATATTTTTAGTGATGATCACCGGGTAAAGTGTACATCAATTAGCTATGCTATATTGTAGTATGGTAGCTATGTACTGTGTCAAATACATTTGATGTACACTTTACCCAGTGATATTATAGGTATAATTTGATTGGGAACAGCTTAATTGCATTTGATAGAAAACGTACCGTATATAAGTGATTAAGACTAATTTATTTTTTTCACAATAATAGAAGGTATACAAGCAGAAGGTAAGAAAAGTCACGCCGCTTAGAGACACCAAAGTTGGTAATGATTCGTTGCCAACCTGAGGCCTGGATGTTAGTCACCAGCAAAAGTAAATTTATCGGTCATCTTATACTGCGAACCAGAACACATCAACAGAGAGTACGGATGTTAAGGGCGCCAGGAATAGGTAAGGCAGGGGTACAAATCTGGGCGAGTCGCTGCGAGACTCTACCGACTAGTCAGACGTCAAGTTGTTAGTGACGCTAAGCCAACGCTTGCCTTTTAATAATAACTAGTGTTCGCCCGTTGGTCGAAATTCAACAATAATACATTTTAATGTTGTAGATATAAACGCCATTTCGTTCCTCAAGACCAACTACTTTGTTTCCAATTTTTTTAGTGCGCCATCTCTGATCTTTTATCGCTATCATTAATACTCGTATATATTTTGTTAGTGCGTGTTAAATGCATGATAGTATGGGTAATGTTTTATTTATTGATTTAATGTACTTTATAAGCATTATTATTGAAAAATATTAGCGTTCTGCACTTCTCCTGCACATAAACTATAAGTGTGCCAAATTTTATGCTTCTGCGTCCGCGCAATTTGGAATAATTGTGAAAAGGAGTCCAAAGTTTTGGCATCACGTATTATTATATAGATAATAAATGTATTGCCAAAATATTTAAAAAAAATACAAATATCTGTAATCAGGTATTAACATAAAGGGTTATTAATTATTTAAAAAAAACTTAGTTCTAAAAAAAATTTTTTGGAATAGAAAACAAATTCAGCTAGTGTTTTATCAGTTGCCGGAAGCTGACTGTGAAATGCTGATTTTCATTTGTCCGTAGCTCTATGCTGGCATTGGAACTTTTCGAGTAAAGTTGACGAGGTGGTTATCAATATGAAAAAAATACACAATACAGCCTTACTAAAAAAATACTAGTACTAGTTTATATTTTTACAACACCAAAAAACAATGAAGACACACATACATTACTCGAATGTATACACAAAAAAAAACAATGAAAATCTGTACTTGTACAATCATTATCTTGTTAAAATCTCTAACATCAAAACGAATGTTTTTTACTTGATGCCTTTGAGTATATTATATTCGTTTTATATTTTACAAATTTATTTTTTAACAATTTATTTTCTGTCTGTCTGTTTATTTGTTCCACATAATCTCTAAACGGCTAGACCGATGTTGACGGGACTATCACTGGAAGGTATCACTGATGTAATAAGAAGTAACTTTTGCTGTACAGTTTTGAGAAAAAAAAATATAATTCGCTTAATACCTTGTTTGTTAAATCACGGCCACAACTACTAATATACATCTTCTAATTACCCATATCGACACCTCGGGAACAACACAGAATTAGGCCAATAAATTATCTGTTTTGATTTAGCGGGATGTTCCAAATTTTCACAAAACTTCTGATCTAACTTCTAATCTTAACTTCTGGTCGCCCTTGCGGTCGAGCGGTCCGGGTGTTGGACTTGACTGCATGAGGTCTCGGGTTCGAATCCCGGGTCGGCCAACAAAAAGAAAATTGGATTTTTCCAATTTTCTAATTAAAAAAATGTTAGTCGGGATTGGAAACGCGCCCGGTTGGCGATAGGCTTGCCACCTATCACATTATGGGACTTAGTATCTTCGGCTAGTCGTGGGTGCCCTGGTTGTGCCTCTGCCTACCTCTTCGGGGATGTGCGTGAAGACATTTTTTTTCTGATCTAAAAGAAGTCGCAACTTGTTTTTTTTTTAAGTTTAAAAACACATCTTTGCACATTGGAGGAGGCAAATCATTCCAAATTGTAGCTGCTTACAGTTTTAAATATACCTTTGCACCCACAGTTCTAAAAATTGGTGTAACAAGGTGATTTAGAATGGTCTATTCTACAATAGAGCCCAGACCAACACAAATACAATGGGTTTAAGTTAATTTCTAAACCGGTTAGTGATAAACTTGAATTATTTGTTAGTTGATGTTTTACTGTTATCTATAGAACGGATATTTCTTTCATATGCACTGAAATGCCGTAGGTACACAAGTGAAATTAGACAGTAAGTTGTTAAGTTTGACTTTGGTAAAATAACAGAAAGTTATTTGTAAAAAAATTTAGGTACTTATTGTGACTTCCAGTGACTTCGCCAGCGTATTTTCTATAAACTATAGCTTTTACGAAAATAAATTAAACAAATTAATAAGTATACTTCGACGAGTTTCATAAATTGAATCTAACCTTTTTTTCGTGGGGGAATTCGTCATGGATACTCGCCACTTTCGGAGGAAGTGGCGAGTTATGTGAGACTCCTTCTCACTTAAACCATACGGTGTCCACCCCTGCGCCAGTTACCGGGGCTGCGGGAACGCTTTCGCACACATCCACAGCCCCAGCGGCGCCAGATCCTTCGATCTCCATCGGGCAGCCCCTCTCAACAGGGGGCCGCATATCGTCTGAAGTGGTGCACGGAGACGCAGCGTGCACCACTTCGGGGGTTCCAGTGGCTACAGGCACCCCAGTACCTGCCGCAACCCTATCTCGACCGGGCGGGCTAGATGGAAAGCCCGGCCTCCTTATCCGCGGGCCGAACTGCCGCCAACCAACGCGGGCTAAGTGGCCCACCTCTCTGTGTGCGCTCCTCGTGTCCCCACTTGGACCTCTGTCCAGGTTTACTGAGGAGCGCCTTCCCTGGTCCGAATTGGTTTCACCGCGGCCCCGGCTAGACCCCAGCTACTCAGCCCCCCCCCCGCTACGACAAGGCTCGGACCCTTGGGGGGAAATTGTATCTAATCTTTATTTTTTTTGGTGGGGAAATCCATCATGGAAACCCGCCGCTTCCCGCCACGAGGGGCGGGTTGGCGGCCGGCCGCCCGAACGACGGCATAAGCACGTCCGCGGTTTGAGACGACGGTTTGGGGGGGACGGAGAATACGTGCCATTCCTCCAGGACTTCAGGATGACAATCCCGGAGGAACCGCTCGATGGGCGTAAGTTTTCGAGGGTCCATAGTGGACCCTCGACAAATGAAGAGTGTTTAAATTCCCCCTGGCGGCAGGGGGAAAAAACGACCTATACGGCGCGGGACCCTATGGGCCCCTGTCGTTTGTGGCAACAGGGGTGTGTACCTACACAGCCCTAATGTGCGTGTTGGTGTGAGCCTTACGTACGTTTTTCTATGGTCTTGCGTCTAGCGACTTGCACTGCGGCTGCGACCCGCGAACGGCAGGAACTTGAGTGATGGAGGGAGGGCAGACTTGGTTGGCTTTAGATAATACGTATGTACGGTATAATAAAACTTTCGTCTTAGATCGTTGAATGTATTGAACAAAAGACACACTTCGGCAGTGGCAAGACACAACAGCCTTGACAAAGGCTTTGAAACGTTGCGTTTACTAGGCGTCTGCTCGAAGCGGAGGTCGGATGCGTAATGCCATACTCGTGCTTCGTCCGTTTTGCTTGGGTACTTTTTGGGTTGCGTAAATTTCTTGTTTTTTTTATACATGTTTTATTTTAAACTATTTAATTAAAATGAATATTGATATTTTGACACAAAAAAATATTGGTAATCTTATTATTGATACTAATGATATGATTTTCTTACTATTATGAATGTGCAAGAAGCACATGCATAATTGCTTAATTTACGACACAATGTAAAATAATAATATTAAAAAAAAAAATATCAAAAACATGTTTTGAACTGGCGCTGAAAGTCGCTATTGGATTGTTGTAACGATTGCACTTGCTTCAAACAGCATTACAAACTAAATGTGAAAGATATTGATTTCCTGTTTCCGTTAAATCGGAGTGATTTTAAGTTTTGGAAAGAAAAACCCTTAATTTTTTAACCCTCGACACGGTGACATAAAGACTGTGCCTTTTTTCCGTAAGGCTAAGCTCCGGCAAATTTTGTTTCCTCGACCCCATGTTAATCTCTTTCGTGCACGGTACCTAGTACCATAGTATGAGATAAATAAATGCTCACAAAAGTAGATTTAATATTGCAATGACAAAGTCTTCCGTGCACACTACCTCTAAATTATGCTTAATAAATCCAATTAATGATTCTAATTTAAAATGATGAAGAAGTACTGTCAAATTTTACCTTTTCACTTTTTAAGATTAATTTAGTGTGCTGTGTTTGTTTGTACATTATTTCCACAATTGTATCAGTTTGTATCTAGCATGTTGTTTGTAATTCTTTACGGACTTCTAGAGTTTTTTGTTCAAACCTTTTAATCTAGTGAGTTTTAAGAACCAAACTAGTGAAATTTATTTTGCGAGGTGACATCACTAATTGGCACAATGTCGTGAGTGGTCGTGATTTTTGACACATGACGACTGACGTATAAATCTATCAAATTTTTAAAACTTTCTCAAGTTTAATCAAATATTTTTTATTTCTATTAAATGATAATAATTACGTACAAAGCACTCCAGTTTTATCTATTTTCTGTCCATTTTATTAATAAAACTAAATGTATAATTAATTGAAATCTCTTTTTCTTCGTAACGTATGCCATTGGTGACTTGTTATGAAAACTAGATCAAAATAACTTCGAGCTATAAACACATCTGGACAAAACGTATTTACATAGTACCCTGAATAAGTACAAACATGGATCCTTTTATAATAGCCGCTATCATAAGCGCTATAGTAATAATTTTACTCTCAGTTGCGTTTTTGCGTGTTTCACAAGTAAAACCACAAGGTAAGTGAATTTAACCTTTAAAATTGCTAAGACGAGGTAACTAAATATAATATATAAGTTTATATTGAAATAAAAGACACCAGCTATTGTACTTAGTTCAAAATTGAGGACATCTCGTCAAAGATTCATGTATTGATTTTTGTTTATACCTATCCAGCTGTTTCCCACATAATCCTTTGTAATCCCTTGGCCATTTACAATATATGCAAATATAGTTAAAATTCTTTTTATTTTTCTTAAAGACTAATTTCTTTTATGTAAGACTTTGTCTTTTAGAATATGATCTGTAAGTTTAGTTGTCTAGTGATATTTGTCTGATTTTTTTATACCACTAGGCAGTGAACAAACAGACATCTATTGATGGTAAGACATGATTGTGGCCTATTGACGCCATAGATGATATAGGTGTGTGACTGTTGCGTTGCGGGAATGTTAACACTATTGTGCAAGTCTACTGGCTATCCTACTCTTTGAAGGGGTAAACAAATGTCATTATGGTGGCAGGAATAGGTAAGGCTGTGGATCCCTTCTGGGCAAGTTGCTGCTCAAAACTTTAATACCAGTGGTATTGTTGGTATGGACACATGTAACCTATGCTTGCCTCTTACGAGCTGCCTGGCTGTGAGGCAGATATCTATTCTACTCATGAGACCCGGAACAACTTAGGAAGCCATGTCCATTAATTAATTTTATGAACTTATGTTGCTATTTTTGTCTTTCGAGCTTTAGAATTATTATTATCAATAGGTTTAGTTGTCATTATCACCACGGCTCCATGTTCTAAAATGTCTTAACCTAGACTAGAACCTCTATTCTGTATTTCTATACAGTTGTCATTGTTGTCAAAATTTTAATAATAGGGTAAATTTTCTGAAAAGGCTTAACATCCCTGTCGTATGTTGGCAACCTTACCTTCAAGAAAAGAACATAATCACTCCTTAAGGGTTGGCAACACATCTGTGATACTGCTGGAGTTGGGGATGTCTGTGGACAGCAGTGATCTCTTTCCATCACAGGACCTACTTGCTGTTATGCCTGCTCTTATATAAAAACAGTACCATGTTTGGTATCTAAAAGTAGCTAATGTTACTGTCAGGACATTTCAGACTTCAGTTTGTATTTGTTCCAATGTTTAAAAAATATGTACAAGTTTTGTGAAGGTGGAGTGTTTTATATTTCTAATTCCTTTTTTTTTTAATGAATGTGTTACAGCTGCTGCAAGACCTCGGGCTGTAGTTCAAAGAGATGGTGGCCCTGGCAGAGTTCAAGCTGTCAGGAATCAAAGGGCACGGATGAGAGCAAATGGTATTTCTTTATTTACTTAGTTAAATTGTATTCTTCACATTAATATCTACATTAAAACAATATTTCTGTTTCACAAAGTTGCAAAAAATTACCAACCATACTATTTTTATATATATTTGTAAATATTTAAACATTATATTCTATAACATAATACATACTTTAATGTCAACTAAAACTTTGGTTTGGTTTTGGTAAAAGTCCATGTTTATAAGGCAGAAAGTATTGGAAGTATAATGATTTTTTTATTTTAATTTTGTATAGCTGCTAGAAATCAAGCTGCTTTAATTGAGGAAGAACCGGATATAGTAGAAGAAGTTGAAGATGAAGATACACAAGACACACAGAAAGTTGAATTTGACGACAAAATGGGGGCCAAGGTATTTACTTTACTGTTTTTCCCTGCATTGGTCTAGGACTCCTGTGTAGAATAGACTATCTACCTTCCTGCCAAGCACTTGTAAGAGGCGAGCACATGATAAACAGGTCGTTACCAACAAGACCACTCTGACAAATGGTTGAGTGCTGTACAATAACTTGCCTGGGTAGCGATCCACCTTCCTTTCATGTCGCCATAATGACTGATGATGTTCCAATCCAGAGAACGTAACATTCAGGCCACAGGACCCAATGATGCAACAACAACCATGTATGGTGTTTATAAGCCACATTTGTTGCTTACCGTCAGGAGGGAAAAAGTAGTGTATGAAGTATTACAGTTTTACATTTACAAACATATCTTTATGTAACTGACTATAAATGTCACTTGTTCTACTAAATTCATAAATATTTTCAAAAAAACCCTTGAAACCACCCTCTGATAAAACCCAGACAAGTTGATTGTGGAATGTTACCTTGGTCTACCCTTGTACCTATATCCATTAAATTATTTTTATGTTTAATATATTAATACACAGAGAATTTTTTTACCTCTGTAAGCATGTTGTAGCCATGGAGTAGAGTATGGGTAGCAAAAAAACGTACTCAAATACATTTATTTATGTCATATCATAAATAAATAACTCTATTACTTTTATTTACATAAAATGTTTAAGAAAATTAGTTTCTATTTACACCACATCATAAAACTTCTGATAGATAGTCCAGGGGGGTTACCATAAGCTCTTAAAACAGTGTTATTTCAATAATACTAAATGTCATCGGAGAAAGACAACCTTATATGCCATAAAGTTGCTTATAAAACCGAACATTTATCAAGATGGAAATAATACTGCTTTTAGCGTTCATGGTAGGGCCCCAGAAAGTTACCTTTTCTATGATGATACATATCCACATCATATATTACAGATTACTTAAATTAAAAAAAAAGAAGATAACTTTATAGTTTTATAATATTTATTAACTAACTTTTTGAGGAAAGTGATTTCAGGAAAATCTATTTGCTGCACTAAGAGTAATAAAATTTTTATTTTACTAACATGATATATATTTTTCTAGAAACGAGCAAAGTTGGAAGCTAAAATGGAAAAGAAGAAGGCTAGAGAAGCAGAAGAACAAATGCGCGAATTAAAGAAGAAGAAAGATGAAGAAGCAGAAGAAGAAAGGAAAAAAGCAGAAGAGAAACGGGAGGTATGTACATTTTGTAATTTTGCTTATTAAAATATAAAATATATTTATATAAATAATATTTTAAATTGTCTGTACTTAAAATAACTTTTGTATCTATGCTAATATTATAAAGCTGAAGAGTCTGTTTGTCTGTTTGCTTAAACACTCCAATCTCAGGAATTACTGGTCCGATTTGAAAAATTTTTTCAGTGTTAGATATCCCATTTATTTAGGAAGGCTATTAAAGCTGTATATCATCACGCTTATTATTCCTCGCGGACGAAGTCGCGGAAGCTGGTGCTATATAAAATTTGTGTGTTTTTAGGAAGAAGAACGTAAACAAGAAGAAGCTGCAAGAAAAGCAGAAGAAGACCGTAAAAAACGAGAACAAGAAGAGTATGAGGCTTTGAAGGCAGCTTTCACTGTTGAGGGCGAAGGATTTGAAGAAAATCAAGAAGAAGATGAGGGGAATTTATTAAAAGATTTCATTGATTATATCAAAGTAAGTTTTGCTATGACATAGTATTCAACTCCTTACTAATCTAACTCCAAAATTATTCGTTTACTTTTCAAAATTCGATTCCGTAATAAAATTCAAACAAATATGATTTACAACTTTAGTGAGAGTTTACACAAAATTATATGTTATTGTCTTATTAATTTCATAATCAATGTTCATTTATTAGGTAATATTTTTACTAATACTAAATGCGAAAGTGTTTATGTTTGTATATTCCGATCTCTGCAAGAAAGTAAGAAAATCTTGTCATATCCTACCTATCCTAATGTATTATAAAATGTTGTGTGTAATAATATGTACTTACATAGTATAAAATACAACATTTATAAATTATAACACAACCCAAAAGTTTTAAGTAACTACTCAATGCAAAAGAACAAAGCACATTATAATGAAACTAGTATTTAGCTCAGCGTTTTTTAGTGTGATCCGCCGCCCATGTAGCTTATGATGCAATTTGGCTGAAGATTGTGACACTTGTTAGTTTTATTTTCTTTGAGGAAAGAGTGGTGAAGTATTATGATTGCTTGAAAGGTCGTAGCCAGGTAAGAGGTGTAGTTCGAGCTCAACCTCTGTCAAACTAAAAATATCGCAAGCTGCAAGAGATATTTGTTCAGTCAACACCCCCAACACATTGAAATCAATACCCAAATAAGCGCATTGCCTCCATATTGAATTTTGAAAATGACACAAAGTAAGGGATAGTGAAGTCTTTTTTTGCTTGAAAGAACTTAATCGAGTGTATTTACAGTCCAAACTCAGTCAAACATCAGATATAGCGTGCTTCGCTAGCAGCAAGCAGCTCGCGAGAAGCACCTTGTGCTCACAGTTTGGAGAGGTCATACTGTGACCTCGCGGTGCTTTGGCCTACTTCTCCACACATTAACGTCAATACTCAAATAGTTACAAAGAAATATGATGGAGAACGCTGTACGCTCCCTCACTTCCCTGCATATATCCTCGCCGACACCTTGAAATGAGTTCTGCGCAATTATATTTTACCTACTTCGGAGGCGCATTAAGTTTTTGCGTGAAATGTAATCAATGTTTTTTGATGCAAAAGTGTTAAATAAATTAAATTGGCTAATTACAGGCACAAAAGGTTGTATTACTAGAAGATTTAGCAGCTCATTTCAAAATGAAAACTCAAGCCACAATAGACAGAATAACAGAATTACAAGCATCAGGCGGGCTTACGGGTGTGATAGATGACAGAGGCAAGTTTATATACATTTCACAGAAGGAGCTGGAGGATGTGGCAAAGTTCATCAAACAGAGAGGAAGAGTATCGATTGCTGAACTTGCTGAAAGTAGCAATGAATTGATAAATTTGAACCCAGTATCGGTGAAATAGTGTTTTTTTATGAAAATAAACTGTTAAACGGCTACTATATTACTTTTTTAAATAACTGCAAAGAGTCAGAGTATCCTGGGTATGACTCGTGCATTTATTTTGGGTCGGCTAACTCATAATATTTGTTTTAGAAGTTTGTTAATTCTTGGGAAATACTTTTTTTATTTGTTACTTATTACTTCATTGTACAACTGTATAGTGAGAGAATATTTATTCTATTAAGAATTTTATAAGTTGCTTCAGTTCACTTTGTAAAATGTTATAATTTTGTAATAAAACAAATATTAGTTTTTTATACTGCTATAAGTTATATTATTATATTTATAAAGCTGGCTTTAAGCCACAACGTATTTTCTATAATTTTATAGTCAACATTGACAACATCAACTGTGTACATTGCAAAAAAGTAAGTTTACAATTAAATAACTTCAATTAAGTTTTGTTTGACGGATCCAAACCGTAATCCAACAAAAACAAAAATTTAAGGCAAAACCAAAAAAAAATAGACAAAAATAAAAAATATTGACTGAAAATGTTGTGTTGTTAAATACAATACTGGGGCCACGATATTGTAAAATAACAGTATTGTATCTTCATATAAATGGGCAAAAGGGCGTTTATACCTAAGTGTCTTGCGTCTGTATGTCACAGCGCCGGACGCAGTGACGTACAGTCCATATAATATCGTTTTTTATATTTTAACTAATGTGCTGTGCTGTTTTTGAGCTTCGCTTGGGGGTTCAAGATTTTTTTATCAAATTCAATCAATGATTTTCATTTGTTTTGAATTAATACAATATCGACGACCACAAAATGAGAAACTTAAGTAGGTAGGCAGATATAGTTATAATACTGAAACCGTGTAGCCCTACTGCGTGTTACGCACCACACGGCTATAGGTGTTTATTTTAAAAACGGCTTTGTTGCAATACTCTATATTACATTACCGTAGCCGAGTATTGATTTAGAATCTGACTATAGTGACGGATCCAGTCTTCAAGCCAGGGGTCATATTATTCGCCAACCGTACACCTGAAGGAAAGAGATCTCCACCGCCCACAAACCGAACGAAGTAGTAAAACCGTTGGCGACCTTTAAAAAATTAGTAAGCTCTTTTCTTGAATGTCTCCAAGTCTTAAAGTTTCAGCGGAATCGCTTAGGAAATGATTGTCATGTATCAAGTAGGGTTGAAATTTAGAATTTCGGGACAGATCAAATGTAAAAAAGGTATCTTCACGCCCATATCCCCGAAGAGGTAGGCAGAGGCACAACCAGGGCACCCACGATTAGCCGAAGATGTGATAGGTGGCAAGCCTATTGCCAACCGGGCACGTTACCAATCCCGACCAATTTTTTTTTTTTATTAGAAAAATCCAATTTTCTTTTTGTTGGCCGACCCGGGATTCGAACCCGAGACCTCATGCAGTCAAGTCCAACACCCGGACCGCTCGACCACAGAGGCGATCAAATGTAAAAGGGGAAACAATATTCAACTTAGCTCCTAACTAGAACCATGTCCAGGTTTTATTTTTAATTCTAATATGATATGTTTCAGCTTTGGCGAAAACATAATTATTACAATAATATGTTAAGATGTCAATGTACAGTCGTAGATTTATTTGTATTTCCAGTAAACTTATAGTATACTTTTTAGGTTTAAAGATTTTATTTCTCATACAAAACAAAAAAGTTTCACTTAAAAT
>NJDD01002187.1:36981-59701 GCA_002245505.1 Calephelis nemesis | reverse complement strand
TGGAGCATTAATTACAAAAAAACATTTCAAATCACAGTGTAGGTCTACTCAACAGGTATTTTTTAACTCATTTTTATATCCATTTATCGAAACCATTTCCTTTATATAATTTGGTAAGTTATTATATAGTTGTACTCCCTTTTTATTATAAAGACTCGAAAAATGACAAATAGTCACAAAATTATTGTTCATTTATTATATTTTATACAAAAACTGCAGTCTATTTTGTCATGTGAAAAAATATAATAAAATAAGTTGTAAATACAAACATTTTATTAAAAAAATTATTCATCAATTATTTCAGTACCAAAAACATCCAATCCTTTTTCCAATAACAGCAAAGAAGATTCTCTAAATCTATCCAATAGCTCTAATAATTTGTTTTTAGTAAAAACTTTGTATAAGCCACGGTTTTCTGCTGCAATTATATTGCTTAGTCGAACAGCTTCCCTATGATTTTCTACATCATCATTACTTTGTAATATTTTCAAGATAAGTATGGAAACTTCTGGAATACATAGACGTCTGAGAGTATCCAGTTGTTTAGCTCTCTCTTCCATTTCTTCTTTCGTGAAATCGTAGGAAGATACACAATCATTTTCATCCATCAGCCAGCCTCCAGGAAATAATAAAACATTATAAAGTAAGCTTTTGGTATGCCGAGACTGATGTAGAATAGCATTCCTCCATCGAGTTTTCTGCTGCTCCACTTGAGCACATCTTTGTTCATGGTGAACTTTGTCTGAAAAAGTAGCACCAGGTGGTAGAGGCTCAACATCTTTAGGTTGACCACTTATAAAATGGCGATACCATGTAGCAAATCCCTCCAAAGCTTCCAAATAAGCTTTTAAACACAAATGTTCTCTTAACTCACAGGAATTTGATGAAACTTGATTAATAAATTCAGGAAACATCTCATTTACATTCTTTATGCATAACAATGCAGCATCTGTATTACCAATGAAAATAAATGTACGAATCATCGCATTACTAAGCCACAATGCACTTTCAATTTGGTTTTGTACAAAGGACAGCCACTCCAAAGAGGATATTACCTTATCTACAAGAGATTTATCTTTTTCCACTGCAGCTGTCTGGGAGAATGTTAAATCTATGTTGCCATAACCTAATTGGATTTCAGTGATAGCCTTTTTTATAGCTACCCTGGCTGAAGCAGCTACATCAATCCCAGCAGTAACTCCAGCTTTAATTATTCCCTTTCTATGTTCACTTTTGTAGGTCTTGTTCATTAATTCAGCATATAAAGTTGTCTGTCTTGAAGATGGAACAGTAGATGTGTAGTAAGCTATCAATTCAGGACATTCACAGGTACCTTCCACAGCTTGATCAATAAGTTGGGTTACATATCTTTCTAATATTTGATCACCTACATCATGTTGAGGATCTTTTCCCATTTGTCGTAATAAAAGAATCAAGTGTGCTAAAAATCTGAGAAACCTATCATCTGATTTGTCAAGCCATTGCTCAGCATCATTCATTATGGTTCTTATTTGTCCCAGCATCAAATGCCTTTGACATGTTTGATAACCAGATTCTTTTTTCCCATCCATCAATGATTTAACAGCACTAAATATTTGTGGCAATGACATTTCATCTATTTGTAATTCACTCTGCAATAGTTCAAGTACATCAGAGGGTGTTGTATTTGCTTCTGCAGTAAGATGATGTTCATGTATAAACTTATCAACTCGAGCCTCAATCTGCACTCTTAAATGAGCCCATAACAGATCTTCCCAATTTCCCTGACAAGCTGGTATTGTACTTGGTAAATGGCCACATAATACACCAATTGTAGCTCTATAATATTTGTCCTCAGATGTTGTATTCGCTATACCTAACGCACACCATTTCCAAAGATCTCTAGAAGAATTACCTGTTAGCTCTAAAGATGAATTTGGTTCTACTTTTCCTGTATAGTGTAAGAGCTTCCATCCTTGGAGAGCAGCTCCTCGCCACGCCTGCCCAGCATTAATACATAAAGAAACAGCTTCTTTAAACTTTCCACATCTAACTTCAGTAAATATTCTTTTGCACAGATCATTGTCATCTTTTTGATCATCTGAATGGATTATTTTGTTCTGCCGTCGAGGAGCATCAGGATCCATACATGAAATCATGGCCTTGTTACTTTCTTTGTTAAACAAGCTGGTACCGAACAGTAATTGGTGAAGGGTGTTCTCCCATTGTATATTATTTCCAATGACTGGAGCACTTGTCTTAGTAGCCTCATCTTGATAAGCTGCTGTGGCTTCCAACCAGTCTACAAGCAATTGTAATAATCGTAATTCTGAATCACATTGGAATAAGGCATTTACTAATGTCTGTTGTGACAATGTTGGTTGTGTAATAATCGATTCAATAGACTGGGGATGCTCCAAAATAGAATCTGCATATAAACAATGAAGAAGTTTCCAAGTATTCGCCTCCTCTGCCAACCAGTAGTTTTGGGCATTATATCTATTCCAAGGCTCCACAAGCTCAAGAGAATCTGAACATACTTGAGCTAACCTCGCTAATGTATCCAATGCCTCACTGGGCCGACTTGACTGGATTATTTCAAAGAAAGCTTCTGTTAAACCATCTCCAGCGTTTCCTTTATTTACCAGTATCGAAGAATCGTTTAAAACCTGGCGAAGGCTAGTGTCGTTTAAAGTTTTGAAAAAAGATGTTTCGTTATGAATTGGAGATAAGTTCAATGTATCATCTCTGGATAAAATATCCTTCACTCTTCTGCTTGTAAATGTGTTATTTTGTGTTGAATGTAATTGAAAGCTTCTATCGACATTCATGCTCACTTTATTTTGTTTGTTTTGCGGCACAAATTTCTTAGCTTGGATCGGACAAACTACAAAAACAAACACCAAAATATTTAATAATCTATGACAAAGTACTAACAGCCAGCGCTCGCCGCTTAACCCACAAACTAGTAAGAGTACTTCACTTTGCCCAGAAGTCAGCATCCAGGCCGCACAGCTCAGATATAAGCAAATTATAAGTTTTGGTAAATCATTTAGAAATTATAGGTTATCCGTTATAGGCCCAGGCGCCAAACCAAATTCTAAAATTTTTGACAATTGAATTAGATGACAGATATTTGACTTCTTCTTTCAGGCGACTGGCAATAAAAATTTTACACGGCCTTATGTCTCAACAAAACATTTTTTGTACATCATAGGTTTTTTGTTTCACATTTGTAAAATATTAGCTTTTGATTATAATTTCCAAAAAAGACAAAGGTAGTTACACTATGTACGTAGTTATTTAATTAATAATTAATATACAAATAGTATAGTATAACATTTTACTTTTTTCATTTTTGAAAACTAAATGTTCTGCTTGGTTCTGCTTGGCAATCAAATAAATTAATTCAATGTTTAATACATTCCTTTAAAAGGGATAATCTAAACAGGTAGGTACCTACATAAAACATCTCTTGCATATGTTTTTTTTTTTTATTTATTGTAACTTTCCTTGTTTAATTAAACTTTAAAAATTAAGTTTATTAATTTTGTTTAAAGATGCGATATGTACACTATTTCATTTTATTCAATGATAAGCTAAAAGGAGAGAATTATCAGAAAAAAAATACGTAGGTAATTTAAATAATTTCTTTAGAAAAATTCTATTTTAGTAAGTACCTGTATAAAAGTTTCATAATACCTATTCAGAATAAATATATATAAGTATTAGTCCAATGTTAAAAAACTGATTTCGAAACATCTGTAATTTTAGTGGTAGGTACTAGGTACCTACGTATCTCAATTCTAATAGATAATTTTAGTAGGACTTTTAGGTTGTTCCTTGTTTGGTATTTGTACCACATTTGAAAAGAAGCCTTGAGAGTAACTAAAGGTATGTTGTTAGCACTAACTGGTTTAAAAAATATATCACAAAAAGCAAATTTTGTACATACTTATTACTCAATATTAATATGTATAATAATTATTTGTAATGTTGGTATAATGTCAATTATTCTAATAATTCCATATTAATAAGAATGAAAGATATATACTTTTCATCAATCTTCATCTTTACGTCATCTAAATGATAAATAAGTACCCATAACACTTATGATTTAATTTCATATCCACTTTTAATATTGACTTTTAATCATTTTTAATAATCATCCTTAGTTGTGCTTACCAATTTATTTTTATAAAAAAGGAAGTAAAAAATTAGGTGGCTCACCACATGATAAGTAGTGATTACCACCGACAGACATGGCAACTGATACCAAGGCTCACAATAATATGTTGTGAAAGTAAATGGCATGAGTTCTTACACTATTATCGTCTAAATGAATAGTTGTTTGTTGTTTAAATGATTTAAATAATCGAAATTTTTAAATCGCCTCTGTGGTCTAGCATCATAAAAATAGAAAACGTGCATTTTCTAATAAAACATAAAATGCCCAGGATTGGATATGTAACAGAGCACATACCCAATCCCGGCTTGCCACCTATCACATGATGGGACTTAGTATCTTTGGATAGTCGTGGGTGCCCTGGTTGTGCCTCTGCCTAGTGCTCCGGGGATATGGGCGTAAACATACTCTAAGAACTACTTTGATAGATGTTCCATTACCGACTCCTGTAGACACTAATTCGTGGAAAACAATCCGTGTAAGCAAGAATCTTGGGTGATACACTTTCTAATTAAATAGGAACTGTGTTAGTAAAATTTTATTATAGTGACATACATGACATATCATATGACCAGCTTTTATTTTTATGATTACATCTTAATAAATATTTTAGCAAATATCTGATGCAGGGTTTAAAAGACTAGTGGCATTCACAGTGAGTTGTTACTGTTAATTTGGCCTTCATTATTTTATTGCATATATTTTAAAATTTTAAGCAATAGGTAGGTACATTATATTGTAAATAAATATATTTTACAACATCTGAGGATAGTAGGTTTTAAACATTGGTTAAGTATTTTTTAAATGTTGCTGCTTTAGCCTGGATGCATAAGAAGAGTATACCTATACATGCTTTTCACTCAAGAAGCATTTGAAATGCTTGTAGAATATAGGGGTAAAAGAAATTTAATTGTACCAAAAATGCTTACTGATGTGTTGTATTATGTAAGATAGCCAATAAACTTACCTTGCAATGATGTGTGGAGGTGGTGGGTACTATCAGAGTAACCATATCATTGACATTTAATGTATATTACCTTACCTTAAGTATAAAAAAAATGAAATAGAATTTCAATTTTGAATCAGAGTACTTAGTTATTCTCATATTAACACTCTACCGGGCTAGCAAGGAGTGTTATTCATTTTAGTTTAATAATTGATTACAAATGCAGTATTATTAACCTTAAACAATAATATCCCAGCCACAATAAAGTGACTTACTGAATTAAACATTCAAGTAGTGCTAATAGGCCATAGCTATCTCTATCTTGTCTACAGCTTACCATAGCAAAATGCTTACTGAAGAATAATCAAATAAAAAAATATTGTTATATACAAGACAAAAGAATGTTATGATATGTTATAAAACAAAGAAAAAATATTATCAAAACCCTCTGTGGTTTACCGGTCTGGAGTTGGACTTGACTTCTTGAGGTCCTCAGTTCAATCCGCGGGTCAGGTAACAAAAAAAATTAGACAATGTATATTTACATTTTATAAAAAAATTAGCATTGCCCAGGCTTGGATATGTGCCCGGTTGGTGATAGGCTTGTGTCTTTGCTTTATTGTGGGTGCCCTGGTTGTACATCTGCCTACCCCTGCGGAGATATGGGCGTGAAGGTACTTATATTATTGATTATAAGAACTCCAAAAATACACTTAAAAAGCATTAACCCTCCTGCTACAGTCAGTTAAAATAATTTATTTATGTAATATTTCTGCAGTTGGAGAACTGTCAGTATAATAGTAATTTGATAGGGTAAGTAACAAAAATATTTCAAGAGTTACTTTTTGTATCTCCATGAAAAAAAGAACTTGAGAATTAAAAAAAAAACAATTTTGGAATAAATATAAGTAACATTCGGTAATTATATTTATTTTTTTATGCAGCATTAGTGATTGTGAATAAATCAAACATTGCTGATACTTATATATATCTGTTAATTTTTTTTTAATGTATGCAATAAGGATAATAAAACAAAATATGTTTAAGGCTAACTTTTGAACATTTTCAATTAGCATAGAATTCATTAAAAACAACAGATCGTTAGCAAACTGTGCAACTAGCTAGTTGCAGCAACCAACAAATGTTATTTGTTACAGAAAGTCACTTTAATAAATGAAAATTTAACCAATGTATTTTCAAATTTACTTAATAGGATATTTGTAATCTAATTTCACCTCAAATAGGGTTTATTAAAAATAGTGATTGAAAATTTAAAGATAGGCAGGCAAATTTGGAGTTGTGGGGGCCAGGAGTTACAAAGAGCAAAGGTACCTAATAATTTCCTTTTCTTGACAATTCTTTCCAAGTTAAGCTAAGTAATAAAATTGTTTTAACACAGAATTTCTTAATCAGTTTATATCATAAAGCAATTTCTCTGAAATCTTTGAATTTAGAATATTCTGATCTGAAGTTAATCAAGTTCCTTTATTGTAGTTCAAAATCTGTTAATTTCTTTGTATGACTTGTTTAGTCTTCTTTTAACTTGAAAAGTGTAATCAGAAAAAAAAACACTTATTTATAAAAACATAATTTATGTACCTATATTTTTTATATAATTATTTTAGGAGGTGGGGGTCTCTCCTTTGTGGGCACCAATACAGCCCCTACCACATTCTCACAAGATAAGCATTACAAATATGGCAAAAAGTGAGGACTTCTGAATAAATTGTTGGCTTAATTGATGTCAGTGGTTTAAAAAAATTGACAAAATAAACCTGTAAATAGTTAACAACTTGTTAAGGATAATTATTAACTATGTTGCTCATGGTCTGAAAATTAGTTGGGTGTGTAATAAAGCTGACTAAATTAATGTATAAAAAATAAAAGATAAAACAATAATATCATTTAAATGACCTGCATAAAACTGTTACCTTCTTTGAATGTTTCTAAAACTACATTATAAAGTAGGTAAAGGGGATTATTTTAAAATAAATATGAATGCAGACATGGATAAATTATTATTTTTAAATTTAAGAACTGTGACAGTTATATTTTTATTGTAGAATTGACAATAATTTTTGAGAAATTGAGAATTGTCAAACATCTGTCAAACACTGCTGAGAGAATCTTCAGTTTCTAGATTTACTTCTATTACTTTTTAGATACCTACCATAAGAAGATTCTTACAATGAAGAGAAACCTAAGTATTATGGAGATTAGTCAAGAAATGGAATCCAATACTATTTATTTAGATTTGAAGGTAAGATTTTTTTATATAAGTAACAATTATCCCATCATTTATGTAGTACTAATAAACTTAATCAAATACAAAAAAACTTTAAACATCTTTTAAACATTACAGTGAAACATTTTATTTGTTTTCTGTTGTGATACCTACTTACTATTTTTATTGCTCGGAGCTTACTATTGAAATCTCATTTTTGGAAATTAGTATTTCTAAATTAGAATATATTCACTTATGTAGATTTAATAAAAATCAACTTAATTGTTAATTTAACCTATCGAACTTTGATTTTAAGAAATATGTAGGTATTAAACAGAAAAGGTGAGTAAGTGCATGTTTAAATTATTGTACCTACCTAGGTACTCTAAAACATTAAGGGCACAAGTAGGTAATAGGTACCTACCTTGTAGTTACTGTTGTTTAGACTAGGTAGGTATTGCTTATGTTACAGTACATAATTACTAAACTAGGATTTAATACAACTGTTTTAGTTTATTTAGCATTAAGTTGAGTTTCAAAGAAATACTTAGGTTGAATAGTAATATTTCTGCCACTTAGTTTATCAAGACTAAATTAGTAGAGATTTTTTTCTGTTCTTTCTTATTTCAGTTTGTGTCCTAATTATTCTCCAGTAAATATCATGTTTGAAAATGTGATCAAGTAGAAAACAGGCTAGTCTTTCAAGATTACAATCACATCATGATCTGCTATTTATAAGGGAACTTGGTTTGAAATTGAGATTTAGTCTATAAATTAAGCTATAAATATTGAATACCTACATTATAAATTAGTAGGCGTTACTGTAAAGTAGTACCTATCTGATGCATCATCCGCTAATCTGCCTATAACCTTGCGCGACCTTTGTAAGGTTGCTCAATAAAATTATTTTTAGGAATCGAAAGAACCGACCTTAACAGTAGGTATGTTCCTAGTTTCTGCACAATGATCTACCTAAGTCTTAAATATGGGCCATATAATATAAGTGCAACGTTCATTAAATATTAATAATAAATACTTAATTACAAGACAACTATTAAGAACTGCGTCAAATTAAAGATAATAGATATGATAGACATATATAATAGGTATTAGGCAGCCGGCAAGTAGGTAGGTAGGTACTGACTGTCAACATCTCGGTTTTTTATTGGTAGATAGGTAGGTACATTTATTAAAATCAAATCTTATTTCGAATAAGTAGGTAAGTATGTAGGCCTTAATCACAAAACGTATAATATTTCGTTGTTGACTTCCTTTCCTACTAGATAATAATTTCAAATTTGTGTTGTAGGTAGGTATATATACGTCATATTATAAATTATAGTAAATAATTCTGCAAAAAATAGATTGAGGCCTGTTTTCTGTGGGACGGCTCAGGGGAAAAAAAACATTTGAGTTTTGACAGGTCAGTTCATATTTTCAAATTTTGTCAAATGACAGCCCAGTTTTTTTTCATTGACAGCACAGATTAACAACAGGGGACGATGACGTAACTACGTTCCATTTTTCGAAAAATAAATTTAAAGCTTTCAAATTTACAAATAATATTAATTTATAGTAAAGTAAATGTGTAGTAACTACTATTAAAAATAACTTTTTATCAAAGTTAAAATTGTAAACAACTTCGCGTTGGAAAAAAAATATGTAATACGCCTATATTGTACGTTTTCTCTAGAATTTTGAAAACATATACTGCGAATTAAATATTACAAGCATTTGTCTTAAATATTTGTAATATAATTTTTAATTTACGCATTTTCACAAGATTTCGTCATCCTTTCGACTACAAATTGATCTATTGTTAGAAGTAGCGTGGCGCTAACATCTAGGTCATTTGCCGAACTCTTTTTTCTTGAATAGGCTTTATTAAATAGAGCTCGGCTAATGTGCAATCAAATAAACATATAATAAATTTAGAATCATTCGTAAATTGAAATTAGTAAGTTTTATTATCATTTCTCTAATTTAAAGTAAATAAAATATTGCGTATTTGACTTTACCGCGCACGGCGCAAGTACTGATTCGACATTTACATAGCCATCTCTTTCTAACATTTAGACGTCGTTCGGTGCTTGTAGCGTGTGGTATAGTTTACGTTACGTTCCACCGCAAAATTGTAATAAGCCTCTGTTCCTTTGAATAGTGTACTGAAGTCTTTATTCCGCCATATTATTATAATTTATAGTGAATCCTTCAAATGTTTCTTTTTTGTTCGTGAGATATACTAAATTATGTGTAAAAACAGAGCTTTGTTGCTTAGTAATAGTGTTTGAGTGAAGTGTATTATTTCCTGTTCCATATCGTACAGATTACAGAAACAAGCCACTGCGACTAGCGAACTCTTTATTATCACGTGGGTCAAATTTCAAATGATGTGGTTAAACAAAACTATTTTCTAATCTTTTACGTTTAGGTATAGCTAGATATGGCGGGCAGTTCACAGTATTTAGACAGTAATATAGTGTTGTTAACAGTGTAAACACTTAATTTCAGAAAGGCGCCGAATACCTTCTGCCTCCGCCCGAGTTACGGAAGCCGGTCGGGATTAGGACCAAGAATGCCCGTGAGAGTTTATTCAGTGCAGTGCCAAAAAGTTCAAGTGTTTTAAACGCCAGTTTTAGTGTATTGTTATATAAGGTTAGAATGAGTGAAGTGAATAGCCCGCCCTGACTCGTTTAGCGCCGGCGTCCGCGGCGGGCAAGCCTCGTGTCATGGCCCCGGCGCTTAACGTTACACCACAAGTAGCTCACTACGACGTGGTCGACGAAGAGACCGAGAAGTTAACCCACCGGAGACGGGCCCTTGCGTCCGTCGATAACATCGACATACACATGGACGAGGATGACATGGGTCTACCAAACCAACCGAGCCTTGTAAAGGACTCCCAGGAAATGGAGCAAATATTGGTTGACTTAGGAAACAGTGATTTAGCCCAAGCTGACCTGCTCCAAGCTATCAAAACATTAGAGACTGGGGGTGATACATTGTCCACTGGGGATCCTGACGCGATATTCCCTTTATCTGGTTTTGAATTGCCAGAAACAGTGGACTCTGAAGGTGATAATTCTGAAGACAAAATTAGACTATTACAATCTCGCTTAGAAAGGAGATGTGCATTTCTTTTGAGAAGACTGAGAATTTTACAAGCCCGTTCTTTGGGTAAGAGAATATCTGAAGAAGCATCTCAAATATTTGAGAAAAGTGCCAGAGGAGTTCGTAAGGACGGAGGTGGAAGACCAGTGGGTGTGAAGGCTTTGTTAAAGAGAATTGAGACGACAGCTGCTCTTCAAGCTAGCGCTGCATCACGTTCTACGGTTGGACCCACATATTATAGAGCAGGAACGTCAAAAGGTGATGTGTCTAGATCGTCATCATTGGGAATACCCTCTGGCACATTTACAGGCTTAGACGACACTGCTGGAGCTCTGAGATCACATTTGTCTGTGGTGAAAAACCAGTTGGACTCTGATGCCACTGCTTCATCTTCAGGAGCTGAAAGTAATGATGAAGCAGTCACATACAATAATCCACACCAACAACATATGCCTATGTAAGTAAAATGTTTAGATATTATGCAAAATATTATTGTAATTTGTCTGTGACAAGTAATTGGATGTTGTGGTGGAAAGAAACATCTGAAGATGATCAAGTTATTATCAAAAGGCACATTAGGCTGGAGTTTAAGTCTACTTTGTCTTATTTATGAGCACAGACTAAAGTTTTAAGTAGTCATTCTAGTCTTTAATATACTGTCATACAGATTACAATGCCAACTTAAATCTTGGAGTACTTTAGATTACATTTATTAATAAGATTTAGAGTGAAAGTTGTAGCTTTAAAGTAAAAAACAATTATGCTAAGAAACACGTTTAATAAGTAATGCAGTATGTATCTGGGCAAAGTGTTGCAGAAATCCATCATGTAGACAAATTTTCTAAAGTCAATAAGGATTATTTCTCTAGGGTTTCACAGGGTCTCAATATAAGTAATGACTAAATTTAGTTACTTATGTAAAATAAGAGATAGGGCAGGGCTACTTTAGATCAGCTAGACAACCATTGCTATTTTTAAATAATTAACAAAAATATCTTGAAACACCAAAATCAAATCTCTTAACTATAGATATATTAGATTAAAGGAGATTTAATTATTTAGTATACTATGAGATTTGATACAATAAAGCAGATTCTTACCACTAGGATTTATTTGAGAAGGCTATAAACCCGTTTTTGGAATTTCTTAGGCATAGGAAACTTTAAAATCAGTAATAAACTACTCATTTGATTTTTTTTTTGGTTGAGTTATGTATTTCACAACAATTTCAACATGTCTAAACCTGTTGAGACATGTCATTTTTTGAGATTGAATTCAACCATAGTCCATATGTAATTTAAAGAAACCTCTAAGGGTATATTAGTTGGTTCAGACACAAATTATGCTTTTTACTTTTATTGTAAAATTATTCAAAAATAAAAAAAAATCATACGTGGCTAAGAAAAGCACAGCTCTTTTGTGATCCTAGGAGATTTTAAAGAAATTGTTAATAAATAAATAAATAATATTAAATAAATACCCCTGGACAAATCACACAAATTGAATCTAACTCTAAATTAAGCAAATTATCTGCTTGTGTTATGGGTGTTAGTCAACGATACTATTACATATAAATACTTAAATACATACAAGAATAAATTTAATAAACACCCAGACCCGGAAATGCAGACATCTAAATGTTCATCACACAAATGCCTGCCCCCGTCGGGAATCCAACCCGAGCCTCGCGGTTGGTCGATGTAGTTAGGCGAGTACGCTAGCTACTCAACTAACGAGGCGGTCAATTAATACAAGTTCACTGTTAAGTATAAATTGTCCTCAACAAAATTTATCACAGTAACCTATAATTATGATAAAAATATATAGCTAATTTCCTTGTTTACATAAAGGGAGATATATTGATAAGATGTTATCTTAAATAGTTCCCATGAGGAGACCTAAGTAACATTACAAGTTAAGCCATCTCTGTTGGTGATCTAGTAGAAATAACTATTTACTAGTTAGTAAAAGAATGACTAGTAATACTCTCATTAGCTTAGTATAGTAGTATGCCAAGCACCTAGATGAATGACACATACAATTATGATAAAAAATATTTTAGAAAGGTCTATGACATTAAAATAAGATAAGCTTGGGGTATTTTTAACTTTGGAAATATTGTTTGATTAGAGCAAAGGTCATATATTCAAATGCTTTTATGATTCTGTTAATTATGTAACAGGGGTCTTTGTGACTCAGCAAATGTGTAATAACATTATAGTATAAACAAAAGCAAAACATTATTTATAAACTTATTAAATTCACTACTTTTGAACTGCTATAAAATATTAAATGATGAAAAATGTCAATTTTTTCAATACTGCCATCAACATATCTTTGATGGTGTTAAATATGGTAGTAGTTGGCAGATGGTATTCAACACAGTAACAATTATTTGCATTTTAATGCTTATGATAGTGAAAAATAATAGTTTAAATGTTATAGAGTTTTCAACTTTCATTTGTAATTATGATGCAATATTTTAACTCTTAGAAAGATTTAAATAGTTAATCTGATGTTGCTTGTAAAATATGTGCTAATAAGGTTTTTAAAATAGTTTGTGGTGATGAAATGATTAAGATTTTTTCATATTTATAGTTTTATCAGTCTAAAAATTTATTTTCTTATAGCCAACAATAGTAGAATCGAAGTGATTGATTCAAGATGTCTGTTATTTCCACCTAACATAGTTGTTTCATATAATTCATTTTTTTTGTTTTAATCTCTAGATATGGTTATCATTTGTCTTAACCACAGACTTATTTCACTTTAATTAATTGGTGTGTTTAATATTTTTTCATAAGTTTGGCCTGTAGATTCCTTAAAACTTTTATTATTATTTTATGATGTTTGCAAATTATTAAATAACTAAAAAAATCTGTTGTAATCGAAAGCTGTTAAGAAAATGTATTATTGAATTAAGTCTCTTGCTACAAAGAAGTAAATTTTATGACAGTTAAGCTTAGACCACATACCACATAGATATAGACCACATAGATTTTTTTTTATTAAGAAATGTATTACATATATGGTTAATTTTAACTTCGGATTGCAAAAACGAAATTTAAAGCATATAATGTTTGTTATTCTTGCAATTTCAGAGAGAAGAGAGCACTTTGGTCCTGGCAGAAAACAAGAGCTTCTATAGCATCACGGTGGTGGTGGCTCCAAGTCCAAATTCAGGAGCTGGATTACAAGATACGTCAACACCATGATCTTCATAAGCAGGTAACATAACATTAACTAATTTTGACCCAAAACAATCTTGATGATACAGCTTTCAGTCTAGTGTTCTCACTTCTATATCATATGTCTTATATAAAGTTTAATCTCGATTTCCCTTGATCATCATATTACATGTTAACAAATGGAACAATTTCACCCTTTCTTTTATATTGTCAGGTTCTTCTAAAAAAATTTATATAGTTGAACATCAGGAAATTTAAGAATTCAATATCCATAGTTAAGATAGGACAATGTCAATCAGGCTAGCGAGTTTTTATAAAGTTTTATAAAAATATTTTTTCCCACATTATTGGTTAAGGATTTTAGATTACTTGTTTTGTGTACTAATATTAATGGGTTTATTGTTAGGTAATTTAGTGCTGAAGACAAGATAAGTGAAAACGTTTGGCAAATATCCTAATAAATTCAATCATCACCTGACTGTTCTCCCCCTCAAATTAGTCAACCTAGCAGTTGCATCAATTTCACACATACATTCATAGTTTTACTTATACTCAACCTGTTAACATAACATAGGTTTATTTTAGTGCATTTAAGTAACAGTTCTCATGTTTAAACACTAGCTGTTTACCCGCTACATTGCATGTATAGAATTTGAGTTGGAATTTTGTCCTCCATTACAGTCCATTAAGGGTTGATTTTTTAAAAAATAATAGTCAATGTTTGAGCTTGTGCCCTTACCTATTGCATATGAAATTTCAATCAAAACAGTCCAGCAGCTCAGCACCTAAAACATCAATTCTCAATAGATTGGAAAAAATGCTTCTTTCCTTTGCTAAACCCTTAACTGCAGTATTTCATTATAGATGTAGTTACTCCAACAAAATGTTATTTTCTTGTGAGTTACTGATAGTATATATTTATATCCTGTAACTCAAATTTCAAAAATAAATATTTCACAAGTTGAATTCAGGAAAAACCTTTTGAATTCACTGTATTCATTGCAATTAAATCAATAAGGAATTTTCAGGGTTCCTTGTCAGTTTGTGCAGTTTTTGAATTTATATAATAGTATAATATTATAATTTATATAATAGTTTTGGGGTTAGATTCAATTTGCATAACTTTTCCAGGAATATAATAACACATATATATTTACACTCCAAGTCCCTTGCTGGTAAACAGAGACTATTGAGTGCCTAGTGTGAAGACCCTTCAGACTTACCTTGCTTTTTCCACATTCATTAATCTTTTCATACAAAAACGCCGATTTCGATATCTTTGAACACAAACCCATGTTTACTATGCTATCTATGCTTGCCTTCTACGAATTACCTGGCAGGCAGATGGTCTATTTTACAAAGAAGATTAGTGGAGAAGGAAACGGCGTGAAGGAATGGAAAGCAAGATCTAAGATTTGAACAAGTGTTGATAGTTGTAGTGTCGAAAATTGCTGCTATTTCTTAGTCTTGGTCAGGCTTTCTGGCTCTATTGTTTGTAGTATGGTCAGTGTCAAAGACTAAGCGGTTTCACTGGCACGGTCAGGTCCTAGGGCTGTGAATTGCTTATTTGTGCGTGTAACCTTTTCTGGTGTTTGAAACTGAGCCCGCTACCATGCCAGTATGGAGTTATTCCAGAATCTCATAGTCATTTTTGAAATTGTGCCATACAGTACCTCACGTAATGCTATTGTTTATCTACCATCGCTCTGTCGTTTAGTGGTCCAGATGTTAGACTTGAAATGTTGCATGAGGTCTGGGTTCGACTCCCGGGTTGGGCAACAAAAAAAAATTGGTTTTTCCAATATAAAAAATTTGTGACTAGGGGTTTGATATGTGCCCAGTTGGCGATGAGCTTGCGGCATATCACACTGTAGGACATAATGTCTTGGACTAGTAGTGGGTGCATTGGTTGTGCTTCTGCCTCCCTCTTTATGGATACGGGCGTGAAGATAAACCATCTGTATCAATGCGACAAAAAGACTTAAAGGCGCAAAACTTGAACTGTAATATATTCTTTTGGGTCATATTATTCAGGGTCATTGTGTGAATAAATACATACTTATTTAAAGGCTTACTGTACCGCTATAATGTGTGCCGTATAAAATGTGAGCTTTTCACAAAATTCATCATTGTGTAACTGTCATTGTATGATAGAGGGAGGTCATCACCTATTACATTCTTTAAACAATATTTGTGGAGTTTGATCATTAATTCGTCCCTCGCATTACTAACTGTCCTAACTCATTAATTCGGCGATTTGAGTTAGGACTTAGGACTACAAATATCTTCCTGAATTTGTTATCTACGATTTTCTCTAACTCACGTAAATGTACGAACATTGGTTCTCGATTTATTAAGTAGAAACTAAACTTAAAATGACCAACTGAAAAAGCGTGGTTTTTCGAAACTGTCTAAACTGAGATAAGAGAGTTAGTCATGCGAGGGATGAATTAACAGAGATTGATAGAAACAGAAACAGATAATTTAATGTCTATCACTTTTCTGACATGTTAAATGTCTTTTTTGTATCTGGTTTGTTGAAGTTTAAAGTTTAAGAGAGATGGTGACAAATTTATCAAAGACATATTTAACATTTTAATACAAAATACAAAACAAAGAGTTTCCCGGTTTGGTATCAACGCCTCATTCTTCGTCCCATAACTTTAGTGGTTATCAACGGCTATGTCCACACCTGTGCGCTCTTAATTGCGCTTTTATATTTATTTGAGATGTCAATGTTCAGTTCGTTTGATTTCAATGCTATGAGCTTGAATAATCACTTCTACCATTTTGTTTATACAGCAAAATGTTGCACACTAACCCTCCGGCGATAGATTAGTAAGCGCCAGCGGCATGCGCTATGGTCGCTTCTTGCAATCAAGTCTTCGTATGCGCTATTGCCAAGTGCCGTGGTTGTTCAGGAGTGCGATAACTTAATAATTATGAAGACATAAGATAAACGGGAAACCACATTGGTGTAGACCAGGGGTGGGCAAATTCTTTTGACCATGGGCCGGTAAGTTAAAAAATCTAGTGGCGGGCCAGTAAATTATAATTAATCTTGAGGCGGGCCGGTTTATTAAAACACCTAAAAATAGCAGTAAATATTACGATTATAAAACGTTGTATAAAGATAACATAAGGCATTTTTTTTTTATTTTATAATCCTTTATTAAAATAAAATCTATGAAGTCTTAACATATGAAATATGCAAAATATATGTTTGAAGTATCGATTCAGTATCTCGATTGTTCAAATTTCAATAATTATTTAACATTTCGACTATTATTTTTTTAAGGAGGATCATATTTTTTCTAAAAAAAAACCCTCGGTGGGTCGGATTAAAGCCTCTCAAGGGCCGGATCCGGCCCGCGGGCCGTAATTTGCCCACCCCTGGTCACTGGTGTAGACGTACCCATTGCGCATTTCGGTTTGGGAGATTAGAATATTCTTTGAACTTACGCAAAAGATTTAGATTTAAGATTTCAGATTAGCAAAACACGTCTTTAGTGTCTTCTAGTTACTTTAAGTTTTTTTCGTTGCATCAACAGATCTGTCTTCTTGATTTCCTGTAATATATGCAACTAGCTATTGCCCGCGGCGTTGCTCGCGTGGTGGTCCGTTGGGAACATTTTTTCGTCATAAAAGCTATCCTATGTGTTAATCCAAGTACCCTATGTGAGAGCCAACTTTCATGAAAATCGGTTAAGCAGTTTTTGCGTGAAGGAGTAACAAACAAACAAACATACAAACTTTTGCATTTATAATAATAATAATAGAATAACCATGGTTAACATCTTCAGTATTATGACATTCAGGGTCATATTAGTAGTCACCTGTTTCTTACGGATAGCAAGGAATCTCGCTAACAAACGGTTGTCTACAATGTAAGATCTATAGGAATCTTATCAAAATGCGCCAGACCCAAGCGTGACACATAGTCCTCGTTATGATAAGATAAGAGTATCCACACTCACACGAGACTCATACCAAAACCCGTGTTTATATTATTGATAACTGTATTGAAGATACTTCATACGATATTTTTATAGCATAGTAATGCAAACGATTAAACGGACTTTCTGATATACACATTTACAAACACCCGAGACGTTAACGGTTGATTTCTTTTTTGAAGCTGGAATGTTGAGTCTCGAATTTTATAGCATTTTTTAGCATTCACGCAAGTGGATGGACTTCCTGATTGTGACACTGTGTCATCTGACTACGTATTAGAGTTTCGCAGCGACTCGCCCGGATTGGTACCACCGCCTTTCCTATTTCTGCCGCCATAACGTCATGACGTGTTCTGGTTCGGAGGGTAAGGTAGCCGGTAAACTTACTTTTGCTCGAGGTCTAACATCCTGACCTCAGGTTGGCAACGCACCATTACCATCTTTGGTGTATCTAGGCGGAGTGAATGCCTTCCTATAACATAAAAAAAAGTTTACCGGATGGTCTGCCCTTCAATCAGTAACAAGACAATGGCGGGTAAAGACAATGTTATTAAATGTACGAATAGTTCAGGACTCTTCTATTTAATACCAATTTAATTAACCTCTCCAATTTTATAAAATAGCTGTTTACAGCGACTTCGTCACCGCAGAATAGGTTTTTGCACAAACTTTCATCCCCTATTATAGGACTTTGGAGGTTGATTTTTAAAAAACAAATCAGCATATGTTTTAATTCTAAGATTTAGCTGTATGCATATTAATTTTAATCAGTTCAGTATTTTAGCCGTAAAGAACAACAGACTCATTTATTATTATTTATTAGACCATTAAATGAAACCCCTAACTATTCTCACTTATTATGATTAAATTCTTAAGATTTAAATATAAAAACTAAAAAGTAGCCCATATTTCTTTCCAGCCTCTTAACTATCTCCATGCGCAAAAATTTTATAATTGAATTACTCTGTTTTGTTGTGAAGAATAAACAATGACTATAACAGGGAGGGGACAAGAATGATTATAACAGGGAGTCTTCTATCATATATTCAGAAATTGTCTTTTCTGTTCTGGACTTTACTACTTACTACTTTACTAGTGAGTTATCCTAGAGTTGTTCAAAAGTTTACTTGTTCTTGAAGCTAAAATTCTTTATCAATGTATGAGAAAACAATGGCGTCACATTTCTTTGTTACGTTCATTAACAATTAGTTGCGGTCCATAAAAAAACACTGTATGCTATCGCCGAATTTCATACTGCGTTCTTCGTGATTTTTTACTGGTATATCCCTAACCTAGCTAACAGCGAGTTTGCAGGCCGAGCGTGCAACGCGCGATGTTCATACATACATGCACATCTTCACGCCAAGTCCCTTACAGGCTAAATAGTATCGAGTGCCAAACGCATGATCCTTGCAGACCTCTCTTGCCTCTTCCACATTCATTTAATTTTTTTTTTTCATTTTCATCATCCACATTCATTTTACCCAATTTATACAAACACGCCGGTTTCGGAGACTTTTGACACGTTCCTCGGATAATACTTGATGGATTTGATCATGGAATGCGTCTCAATCTGGGTTTTCCTGGATACCTACATCCATCCACATTCGCATTATATATCTGCTTTGTCAATCTTTCATCTGCCATTTATTTCACAGGACCGAATCAGCGGAACATGCCTTTTCTCGTGTTCGGTTTTTTGTGGTGAAATCTTTTCTATTACGTTCTATAAATAGTAATGCCACCAAGAAGTTTCGCTTCTTATGAGTGTGTACTAATAATACACACACATTTTTTATATGATAGTTCATCGAACAAACACATTGCTCTACTGACAGTAAGAGACAATCACCGCCTATAGACACCAGTTTCAGGAGCATTGATCACAATTAAAGGCATAATTATTATTGCAAGGCCTAATTTTCGTTTCGTGTTTTCCGCGTGTTAGTCCGGGCCTCCTTTGTAGACTACACTGTATAAATTCTCGCCTGTCAGCTCGTAATAGGCGAGAGGTTAAATGGGTCATTACCAGCAATATGCTTGTTTATAGAATAACGTTATAAACAATTTAGAGAACTTATATAACATATGTGTATTTCATTGAACGTAATGTCTCCCTGAAGAGGTAAGCAAAGTGTGCCTCTGCTTACCTCCAGCTAAATCCAAATTTCTCCTTGCTAAATTCCAGGCAAGGGTATTTTTATTGCAAAACAAGCTTCCACTCCCGGCTATGCCCTCGTACCAATTCATATCTATTATATAAAAATGAATCGCTAAATGTGTTGCTAAGCGCATAACTTCCGAACGACAGGACCGATTTGGCTAATACTTTTTTTATTAGATCAGTTATTGTCAGGAGAAGGTTTTTATGGAGAGAGAAACCGGGAAAATCGCAGGGAAAGTGGGAAAATCAGTACTTTATTTTTTTCAAAACGGGTGAAACGAAGTTCGCCGGGACAGCTAGTTATTTTATAAATTTTAGCCTTCATGTTATTCTGATGTATAAACTATGTTCCTGTAAAGCTTCATTATTGAATCCGTTCAGTAGTTTGTGCGTTAAAAACCAAACACAACAGTCATCCATTTTCACAAACTTTCGCATTTATAATATTAGTAGGATTGAAAATAACACAGTTTGTAATGCCTGAGACACCGGAATCAAACCTGAAGCCTCATGTAATCAACACCAACAACTGGACCTCTAGGTCACAGAGGCAACAACTTATAAATGATGTGTGTGCCGTTCTCGTGTTTGTGTTAACGTTTTTGCCTTTCGCTAGCATCAAGTAACTCATTCTCGATTTGAAATTTGTCTAAAGTTAATTGAACGCTTAAACGGTCGACATTTCACAGTCAATGTCAAAGAGGAATTTGACTACAGGTGCGATACATATACGTACAGAAGAAAATATATAGAACTATTATTATCTCCATAAATTATGTCTGGTCGAGAGTATACTTTGATTTGACGTGGGTGCGATATCGTTTATAGACGTTTAGATTCGAAAATTGAAGCAGCATGTCGGGTGTACTTATTTATTACAGGTTGAACAATATCTCTGTCGCTTGACTGAATAGTACATACATACATATCTTCAGGCCAAGTGCTTAACGAGGTAGGCAGAGAGTGCCAAACTTCACGATACTGAAAAACATGTTCGGCTTCCTTCACATTCATTATCCTTTTCATACAAACACGCCGGTTTCATAGATTCTTGACACTACCTTTAGATAATATCTCAGAGATTTGATTGTGAAATGTCAACCTTGGTCTCATGTGCATATATGAATATGTGACTAGTGCTCGTAATTTTAAAAAAATTGTCTTCACGCCTATATCCCCGAAGACCGGACCAATGTGGCACATATCCAATCCCGCGCAACGTTTTTATTTAGAAAAACCCAATTTTCTTATTTTGTTGCCCGACCTGGGATTCGAACCAGGGACCTCATGCAGATAAGTCCGACAACTGATCCGCTAGACCATAGAGGCGATAAATACTCGTCACATTAATAATTAATAATTCGTTTCAGGTCCGTGAAGCCAAAGGTCAGGTGGAGTTTGAAGGAGATCCTGTGGGCTATGAAGGTTCACTGCCTGGTGATGATATTCCATGTACATGTGCACGTGTTCGACCGTTGCGCAGAGAGACATTCCGCAAGAGGAAGTTGTTGCAGATGCACAACTTGCACATTGCCACTGCCAAGGCAGCTAAGCCATCCGATATAGAGTAAGTTTTTCAATGTTCTGTCCTACTATTTTTACATTCTCCAAAAAAGAGGTGGTTTTCAATTCAACTATGTTTTTGTTGTTTGTTTGTTACACCATTATTCGGCCAATAGTCCATCAATTTTGGTGATTCTTTTCTTGAAAGACGGATCGTAACTCCAAACTTATCCCATATTAATTTTATCACAATCCAGCTAGTGGTTTTAGAGTTATACTTAATAGTGTATACATTTTACACTTGTGTTGACGACTTATGTTAATTATAAGTCTAAAACTACTCGGAAAACTACTAGCGACGGTAAGCTTGTGCTTTTTACAAGCTGCCTGGGAGAAAGGCAGATGGCCTATTCTCCAAAGGAGTCCGGACCAACACTGGTAAAACCTGCTTTCGAAAATAGAATTTTCAATTGGCAACTGGAATTTTTGTTACGCTTAAATCATTTAGAGCACAGATGTTTTTTAAACCCTGACGTAAAAAGAGGGGTATTACAAGTTTGACGTTAGACTGTAAAACGAAATTGAAATGAAATGCAATCTACCACATGTGGTGTGTAAATGTTTAATTAATGTTTATATAAATTCAATAAAAGTCAAAGCAGTTATTTATATTTATTAGAACTTCAAACATAATATAAAAAGTGATTAGCTTAAATACTATCTTATACACTATACTTATCTTATATACTTAAATACTATCTTATACACTATCACCGTTTCCAACTCCTGTTAGGAGTAGAAACGACAAAACAAACTTCCTGCCAACCAGGCCTATAAATTAACTGTCTTTTGCTAACAACATTTCCAAACCTAGGCATTCAGGAGAAGAAATGGCGAAACAAACTCCTCGACAACTATGAATTCTTTAACTATATTAAGTTTCTTATTACTAAAAGTATGTGTCTGTACACCTGCCTGTGGTATTACAACTTTTGACTGGATACACCGATGACGTTGCATTTTTTTGTTGTCATATTCCATTTTTTAAGGGGCCATATACACTAAAATACGTCAGCAGTTTACTGTTTTTTTTCATACAAAGCAATCATGGATCTTGCTGACCAAAATACACAAGATTAACATGAATATGCTTTACTAGACTAGTGTTTCCAATACTTTTTTTCAAATTACTTTTATAGTGTAAAAAATAGTGATTTGTCGCTTAAGACGTTTACTTTAGAGCGCCATTGTTCATAGGAATCATGGAACGGGGGAGCGCGGTGATTGGCTCTTTTGGCTGACTGAGTATGGGGCCTTAATTTTTAGTGTGTATTTGTAACGGTGTACGTATTACCATTATTCCAGCTGCAGTTGCACAGCGGAGGTGGAGAGCTGCAGCGTGTGCACGGGGCGCGCGGAGCCCACGGAGCCGGCGCCGCCGTTCAGTACGCTGCCGGCCGCCG
>NJDD01002187.1:5177-29395 GCA_002245505.1 Calephelis nemesis | reverse complement strand
GGGTCGGGCGCGGGGCCCACGGACGATGACGTCAGCACCCTGTCCCCCGGCTCCCCGCTGGTGTTCGACGGGGACGACCCCGACGACGTCGAGTGGGAACCCACTGCTGAGAAGGGGGAACGCAGGAAAAGTGGATTTAGATAAACACCTGTAACCGTGAAACACAACTCTCCGCTTCTAGTTTTGGATACATTTGTAAATATACATACTTGTTAAAACATTGGACCGGTCGCAATCTTATCCTTTCAAAATAAAACACGAGCTGGCGGTGAACTACAAGAATATCCTTTCATAAGAAAAAATATTAACAATTACAATTAACTTTCTCAAATTTTTACTTCGGGTGATATTCTTTTTCGAGTAAACGTTTGCACTGTAAGGTGATTTTTGGCGATTAGGTCCTAGACTTTTCCTTTAACTGCGGTCTTAAGTATTTTTTCTTAGTTGTACAATAGAATCAAATATCAGATTGGGTGACATAGAAATAGCTTCAAATAAATATGTACAGTTACGATTATTTTCCGCTGGCAATAAAAAAGTCTTCTTTCTGCATATCTCCTAAATAAAATATTTTTCGTATAGTTTTTTTCCAATTTTAATATATAATTAGGTTTGGTTGTTTTCGGAATATTTGGAAGAATAACACAACTAACGAATGTATTCAGTCAGTCAGTGTGTTTACAAAGGAATTGTACCAAGTGTCGACGAAGAAAAGTATAAATTCTTTGTTTTTATTAATTTACATAGGTTGTATTGTTATTCCAAAAATCACATGAACTTGAATCTTCCAATCTTCAGTGCTTTTAAACACTATCAGATCTTGAATACCGATATTTGGATTCTTGCGAAGAAATGCTTGAAGTTGGCGTTACAAAAATCCGTTTGTTTTAACGGTTAGGCCCCTTGGCTGGATTCCCAGAAACTGTAATGTTTAATAACAAGTATGATTTTGCTTACTCTAGCACTGTTTGAAGATTTGGGAAGGAAGGAGAGGTCTTTCTTTTCACACGTCTGTTATTATTGTAAAATCCTGCTTACTACCTCTTAAAATTCCTTTGGCCTTACTAGTCAATTGTCCACTTTAAGCCTCAGCTTCAGCTGCACCTAGTATTTCTTGAGAAACCGGATCCTCATCCCCAAAGTATCATTGCCATTAGAGTTTATTGTAACTTTGGCAGATTGCATGTTTGTACCAAGCATTATCTTGATCAGAAGGAAGGTGTTTTCTTGGAATGGAGAAACTGAACTTGGTCTAAGCTCATATTCAGGATCATCGAATTCCTGATCTATTCTGGGGGATGCTAAGTCCTATACCTGTGATTGTGCCTGTTCTTTGGCTAAAACTAAATTTTGGTTAATATCACTCATGATTGCGACAATTAAACATTTTTTTCTATAATTTATGATCTAGTGTAATACACACTTTTAAACAACATTTATTTGTCAGGAAGTTTATTTTTTTTAGTTTGTTATATTTATAGTCCATTTATTTATTGACTAGCAGATGGATAAAGTTTGTTCCGAAGTTTTGTTTCGCGGACACATAAAATATGTCAAAAATAAGTGCTTCGTGTGTTTACCTAGTATTTCTTTTTATGTTCTTGTTAGATTTATTGAAAATAATTCATTATGCACAACAGGACAGACATTTTGTTCTAAACTAGGTGAGCATGTATAAAAATGATAAAAAAAAAGAAAAGTAGAGATAAGAGAAGATTCGACACTATCGGATATTGAACTATCAAGACAAAATTATTTGAAAATAAGAAACAATTAAAGCTAAACAGATTTTGTTCAACCATTTTTGTATCTGTTTTTTTTTTTGTCAAAATAATAAACTGCTTCAATTACCTCACTTACTTTTTTAGGCGATCGATTCGTTCTTAATTTAATATTTTAATGATAAATGTCAGATCTCTCGTGTACATAAAGCTTAGTGTTTAGTGCTTTTGTCTCATAAAATGAACTTTTTCATTGTTAATAAACATTATGTAAAGAGGATAAGAGGTGGATCAATTGAAAATGGAAGAGAAAATTAAAACACCGGTCTCTTATCTAATTATTTAATCGCATAGTACTCTATACAGGGTTGTTGGTTTTTTCTGCAAAACTTCCAATCAAAATATTATCCGCCTTACCACAAAAAATATTAATACATCCGAACGGCTGTACAGCTAGGCACTGTTTAAAATATACATTAAACAAACCCATGCTAAACTTGGATGACGTTATAGCTTTATAGTTGAGGACGCCATATTTGACACTGTTGAGTAAAAAGCTTGTTTAAAGAGCATTTAATTCTTGTTGTATTGTAATACAGACTTACATTCTAACTTTAGATTTACCACAACTTCGTGAGTTGATATTTTTTAAGAGTATTAATTGAAGTGAAACTTCTTTATCGGGGTTGGAAAAATAATAGTGTAACATTTTTTCGTTACGCGTCACATTTTTTCGTTACGCGCCATCTTGTTCTTATCCCTACCACGCGTGATTCGAAGTATACTTTCTCCAGGGAGTAGGGATTGGCAATAAACTTTATTTTAACCAATTTCTGTAAAGTTGCATATAGTAAATTATTTTTTGAAAAATAACGTCATAAAGAAGTTTCACTTCTTACAAGTGTTCGCTAATACACGCACACATATTTTTTTTATTACTGCGTGGCCTCATTGTGTAGAAGGTTGCAAAAATACTTCTACATTGTGGATTGTGTAGCGATTGGACGATTTTTTATTTGAAGAAAAGTAACAATGTATTCAAGTCTAACACAGTCTTTGATTTCATAGTCTAAATTTTAGAATTTAGACTTAGAGAAAATTTCACTAACCCTGTATGTACTGTGTACGTAGTGTTTCTTATGTGGCTAAAACCCAAATGTCATATGTTACGTTTTTAAGAAAACAATTCGTTTCTTAACTGTTCAGATGTTTGTTTTTAAATTCAACGTATCAAAACATACATAATATGTATTCTTAAGAGAATTTAGATTCACTATAATTTAAAAAAAATACTACACACGGGTTTTTAAAATAACCCTATAACAAAACTATATTCAGATCTTTTGCCACTAAAACACCTTATATAGTTATTATAATTTTGGTTTGACTTGTTTATTAGTGTAAAATATTGTTATTGTTCAGTGACTTCTAATAAATAAAGCTTTATTAGTTTAGTGTTAGATGTAATTGTATAAATGTATAAATAATGAAATATTTGTTAAGCATTAAGATTTTTATGTGAAAAAACATTATTCAGTGTTTAAGAAGTGTCTGAATATAATGAAAAAGTATTTTTATATCATTTCAAAGTGTAAATAGAATGCCAAAGTTACATACCACGTGAATTTATTCAAATATGCACTGGCACAACTAAAAACATTTATGGTATACTTTTCAAACTATGTACTTGGGGATACTTCATTATAATTATTAATTTAAGAATAAACTTGCACTATTTTATGTAACTTTAGTCAGTTTTGATTTATACATTGTATTTTGTTTCCACAAAGACTTTTCAACCAAAGTGAAATTGTACAAATGCATTCACAAGTTAATGTTTTTTATGTTAATTATGAACCTCATTACGTTGTACAATATCAAGTTAATTTTATAGCCCGGTGAAGTTGTAAAAACCTCGCGGTTAGCAACATATTAGCCGATTAAAAAAAACAAATTCAGTACATTATTAAAACTAATATTTCTAGTTTGAATAACATAATACCTGGAAACTACATTTCGCGGTTGCAGTACATGTTGGGCAATCGTGATTATCTAGTTGGTGGTATAATTGTAGTTGTGTAAATAGTAACCATTAAAATCAAATATGTCGTCAGAACAGTTGGCCTAATGTGTACATGAACAAATACGTCGTCAGAACAATTGGCCAAATGTGCACATGAAAGTTAGTCAGTTCCTAAATAAACCGTTCTGTTCAAGTACCATCGGCATCCAAAAAGTAGGAACTTACAAAAGATATAAATGTAAAAAGTATAATTTGAAATGCAGTAAAACTGCACTGACCAATTTTTCATTTCCCTGTTTATTATTAGCCCTTTACAACTTCATTAACAGATTTTTAAGATATTGTCCAACTATTAGAAATAAAGAATAACAATAATTGTAATAAAAAAATCACAGTGAATAACACAGAAATTAAAGTTTTCATATTTTTTATTAAAAATAAATGATTTCTAAAATAATAATTGCAAACTTACAGGTAATTGACTGGAGCCATTTTTGAATTGACGTTAATAATGACTGTCGTAAGTTCGTTTTCTTAAAAAATTATCTTCACACAATTACATGTGTAGGGGTGCGTAGAGATGCAAATGAAGGTTGAAATAACGTGACGTCATCCACTTTCTGCCAATAATGTAGCAGAAAATTATAAGAATATAGGTTTCATTTGTCGTTAATAGTTTAATGAAGTTAGTTATTTATAACGCGAACAAACCTGCGTTTCATAATTGTATAAATATATCCGTCTTGGGAGTTTTGAAAAGCCTCCGCTATCTGAGCGCAATATAATAAATTAATATTGAAAAGCTTTGTAAAACTATTTAGGAGCCCATAACGCCAAGCGAATTGTACATATAATAAGGGGCACTAATAACTAATAGACTGGCTAAAAATACGAATCTCTTAAAGAGTTTAAATGTTTTCCTCGAGTTCTGTAAAATAAAATAAAGGGAAATAAATATGATTAATGCGTTTTTGAATAAGTGTCTCGGCTAGTTTTCGAAAGGCGAAACATTTTTTTTATTTACGATTTATCTTTTCATTAAAGCTATTTAACATGAGTTGGTCTAGACTTCTAGGCCAAACACTAAAATGAAGAGAGTAATCATAAATTTAAATTGATTGGCGTTTCGAAAATTGGCTGTATGTATGTATTTGATCTATTTGTTGTCATACCTTCGTGACAGTTTATACCAGAGTAGTTGATTTTTTATCTGTAGATATTTTGTTTTCCTATTGTTTTTTTCTCTTTGTCGTAAAAAGTCCGAGTAGGCTGGACGTAAAATTTACACTGTCGCAGTCTATGCTTACATTTTTTATATTCAATCTCTAAGACTTAAAAGTGCTAAAAATTTAATATTCATTAATTAAAAAAACAATTTGACGTCGAGCCATTTCCACCTTTGTTCTCTGGCAAGTGAATATTTTATGAATTGGTATTGTTTGCAATCCTATGAAAGTGTCTTTTTCATATTTTTTATATAAAACAAAAACCTACCTTAGCCACTCGGGTTAGGTTTGAATAAGTTAATGTAATAATAAATACGATATAAAAAGTAGATAATTACCTGTAAATTATCCCAGTTTTCGAGACACAAAAATCTTTTATACTTTACTACCTTTATAATTAAGTAATTATACAATAGTGATAACTTTTTTTCTATTAGCATTTCCAGTGAATTTCGTATCGCTTGACCTTGACAGCAACAGTTTATATGGAAAACGTTAATGTTTTTCCTACTTTCCTTGAAATTTTTCAAGTTCTTATCTATTTAAGAAACTTCGTTGTGCCTTATTGAAAATATTTAAAAAATTGTAACATTTCTCTTGTTTTACTTTTAACGACACATTTGGCGATTTTTTATTTATTTATGATATTCAAGCCTGGTATGAACTGTCAATACTTGTCATCCAGTGAGCCTAGTGTTACAAGATGTTCGTTTTGTATAGATGTAGATAGTGACTAAAATGAGCTGTTAAATTTTTGTATACAAAAGAAGCCAAAGTCTTCTTCTAATGTAAGATAAATTTAGGTTTAATTGTAACGAATGAAGAGTGGGATGTATAAGGTGTGTTTCCATGCAGAGAAAATAAAAATGAAAGACTAAATTTGTTTTATTTCTTAATTTGCACCGTGTAAGGACTTGTCCCACAAAAATGTCGACATAATTTCAATATTTTTTGAAAAGAAAAATTCTAGTCATTTTTGTGGGACAAGTCCTCATTTTTAATTTTAATTAAGTTAAGTTTTAGGTAAGTAAAAGTTTACTTACTTTTTACAAAAAATATTGAAATGATTTAGACATAAGATCCTAAAATTAAAGTAAAAATCTTGTGACAATGACCATCCAATTTTATAATATTTTTTTTGCTTTGATATGGTTTCTAGTTTATCCAAATAAAAAAAATACGGGTCGAATACACTACTTCCGTTTTTAAGCTGGGTTGAATATGGTGGTTGGATATAGCATTGCAGTGCCAAATCATTGCTTTTTTGTCGTTCAGCGAAAAGGCACACGAGTTGCCGGAAGGTAAGAGACAACTTAGCCTTTGGATACCATAGTTGTCACAGGTGTATGGCTGTCCTGCAGCCGGGATAATAGGCTTATGGTGCAAGTATCCTGCTATCCTAGTTAAAGGACCAGTGTGCGTTACCCTAGCAAGCTTTATGTGTTAGGTGGGAAATATATAGTGCTCAATCTGAATAAGTGGCCCCTTATTAGTACCAAGCAGCTCGTTAAGAGGTGAACGTAGGTCATTATCACCGTCTTATTTTTATTCTCATCAAAGACTAATATAAAAATAGTTACTAATCTCTGTTGCATATTGCAAGTGTGGCTACAAGTTTCCAAAACAGTCGAGTTCTTTGTGCACCGTTCACCTGATGTCCTTAGTGTAAAATAAATAAATGTACTTCAATTTGGTATAACTTTATTGTGTATAATGTACATTAGTATAATAATAAGTACCTACCAAACAATTCAGCCATCTACCACGACACGGAAACTACGTACTCGAAAAACCAAAGGGCGGCATTTTAGGGTTTATTTTAAATAAATAAATATCAGTGTCCATACTTCATAGTAATCATTCAAAAGTTTTTTTTAAACTAAAACTTATTTCTTGTTGTGCCTTATTCTGAAATTCTAATCTTAAAGCTTGCACATTACTTAAGACTGTTATTTGGAATGTGTAGGCATAGCAAAATCATATCAACATACAAAATTTCGTGTGCCAAATACTAGCAAAAACATGGCAAAAACTCACTTAAATTTTCCTTGTTTAGGTCTTATTTTAATTTAAATTTACTATCGAGATAGCACTAGTCTAGCCTTAGTCATGGTTTGCGGATTCAGTGCAACCTATTTTGTGTATCTAATTAATTAGTACAATATGGGACTTAGTATCTTCGGCTAGTCGTGGGTGCCCTGGTTGTGCCTCTGTCTACTTCTTCAGGGATATGGGCGTGAAGATACCTTTTTTTTAATTAATTAGTTGCAAATTATTGCTGTCGCCCTTTGGTAACGAGAATCTTGACTACTTTAAAACTTGTTTTTTATTTAAGTTTAGTTGTGAAACGCGCTAATCTAAACCTAGAATATATTGGCAGTTTTGTATAACAACCATGTGTAACACTTATGTCTTACTACATAAAACACTGACTTCTAAAGTTCTAACATGAAAGTTTAGAACCTGTTACGTTGAAATACCAACCATAAGGTGTAGTACAGCTAACAAGTAGACTGATTTGAACGTAAGAAATATACGTCGCCAATAAGTTATTGGTTTGAGCTATAGGCATTAAAAAAATTTGTGTTACAAACTAAGGTCAGTAGCTGTAATGGCACTTATGTAATCTTATTAACCATTATACCAAGGCTTGAAATACCGGTATTTTTGGAAACCAGTGTTCGTACCCGTACTTTTGGTTTCAGAGTTTTATACCGGTACTGCTTCAATATTACATTATTACTGGTACCAGAAAATATACATTTACAATTCAGAGTAGGTATAGAATGGATACAATATTATTCTCACAAATTTAAGTAAAGGCTCTTCATTACTAAAATTTAACTGAGATTCCTAACAAATTTTAAAAGCAAAAAAAATTTTTTTTTACCTACATTTATATGTCAATGGGTTTATACAATTATATACCTATTGCTCAAGCAGTGCCTAAGACCTAGTGGTCCTACAAGTTAGGCCCTTAAAAAAATAAATTTTAAATCTATAAGGTTTTGCCAACGATATTGAAAACCAAGTCTTTGAATTAGGTTATTTTTTCGTATAGATATATTTTATTATGTCTTAGTTAGATCACTGTCTATTAAAAACCTATTTCGGAAGGCCCTAATTTATGCAGGCTTTATAATTATACATTATAAATTAAAAACACGTACATTTATATGTCAAAAGGTTTAATCAATTTTCTAACTAAGTGCAACACCTATTGCACAAGCAGTGCCTAAGGCCTAGTGGTCATACAAGTTAGGCAAGAATTGTTTTAATACGACTTGCGGTTTCAGAGATAAATGCGGTTAAAAACAAAACTCCATATATTTTTGTAATGTAATTATTTTGAACGTATGGTTAAAGTGTACCTAATAACTTTTTGCAAACAAATATATTATGTTTTCGAGGGTTTAGGTTTCAGAGTAATCCATGACTTCCAAACATGAAAACTGTTATTAGGCCTAACTTCAAAAAATTGACAGCACCTAATTAAATATTTACATTATTTATGACAAACATGAATACACTTATTAGTAAAAAATACTAATTAACATCTATCACAAAGCTTATCTTACAAATTATATAATTTGAAAACATATACATAGCACAAAAATATACACACAACCTAAATAAAAATCTCACAAAATGGCACATATAATAAGCTTACTTATTTAATAATACTAACATCACAATAAAAAAATCATCATTAATACTGCTCATTGCAAAAAGTACTCAAAAAACATTTAAAATAAATGCCGGATCAATATAAATCTTTATATATATAAGTCTTCTGTGAGTGTGTATGTCACTGAACTCCTAGACGGCTGGACCGATGTTGATGAAAGTTTTTGTACGTGTTTAAGGGAATTCGAGAATGGTTTAGATTCACAATTAGGTCTCCTGGAAAATGTTTTTTTAATTAATTTTTTAATAAGTCGTTGTTGATTTTGGAATGTTTCACATCAGATCCGACAGACTGCGCTACTGTCGAAGCATTAATGTCAAGAGATACAAAGTTTACTGGGTCAGCTAGTGTTATTATATAGAGCAAATACATTTCATTTATTCAATTTTACTTATAAAGGTGAAAGTATTGACTATAAATGCAAGAAAGGAATGTTAAAATTGGATCATTGTCATTGCGTCATAAAAAACGATCCAACCCACAACAACATAAGGGAAAAAATCCCATTCTGTAATGCTGTAAAAAATATGAACAAACATTTTTGTAACACAAATCCAATGTTGAGATTCTTATTTTAATTTCTTGTTATCTACAAGTCTTGAGTAGAGTGTGCCCTTAATGCGTAACATGATCCAATTATGGTTCAACTGTGTGCAAGGTGTTTCTATATAGTGACCCAAATACGGTCTGCATGCCCTCTGTTTTCTTGTTCTCTATGTTCAATACAACCCCAGTAAGAAATATGCTTGCAAAATCTAACAATATGTAAAAAGTAGGAGTATTTCGGGTTTTTGTAGCATAAGAATCGGAATCAGAAAAAACCTTATTCATTTGAACAATACAAGCGTTACTTGTACGCGTCGACGTTTTTTTTAGACTACCAACCTATATATTTACAACCCAATAATAAAAAGCACATTACACATATTTTGACTAAACATATGAAACTTTAAGTTATTTCACTGATCAGCAAAAAGATATAGTTTAAGGTAGAAGTAAAAATTTGTAGAAAAAGAAACAAAAAATTTTTTTTAAAAGTTATTCGGAAGGAAAATGTGTAAAATTGTTAGGTTAATTATGTAGTGTCAGAGGTTTTATGTAGTATTAGAATTGCTAGTTTATAAACAAGTGTTGTAATAAGAAAAAAGGGGAATCAACAATTAGAGTTGTTAAGGAAATAATACTGGGTGAACCCTAAGTGACTTGCATGTATTGGTGTACCACCATACCTCTTCTTCTCTACGTAATATTTTTGGCTTTTTATTTTTTTGCCTTTTCATTGTAGGCTTTGGTTCCAATCAGGGCATGTCAATTCACTACTCTACCATTTACATTTGACTATTTTTGAGTGAGTTCTATATGCAAGGCCTATTCAGTAATAGCTTTTACTAAAAAAAACAAGATGAACATTTAATTGATATTCCTTGACAGATCCTGTATCCGTCTAGCATTACACTCTTTACAGTATAGATGGTCATCTAGAGGGTAACAGCCTCTACCCTCTTCTCTAGAACACAGAGAAGCACCACAATCTTCGCAGGAGTAGCATATTATGTGAAAGCTTTTATCCAAGGCTACAATACGGACAGTTTCCTCAGCTCCCCCTTCTGGAACTATTGGTTCACGACATCGTGCGCAGCGAGGTGCATATCTGGAATTGGGCAGAGTAATTTACAAATAAATTACCAGTAACAACTAAAACATTATAAATAAATATAGCTGTAACATTGTCAGCATTCAATATTTATGATTTTCACAAAAACTTAAATAACTGCCTCATTGGTAAAGTGGCTAGCGTACACGCCTAACCGCGAGGCTCGGGTTCGATTCCCGACGGGGGCAGGCATTTGTGTAATGAACATTTAGATGTCTGCATTTCCGGGTCTGGGTGTTTATTAAATTTATTCTGGTTATCTATTTAAGTATTTCTACGTATTGGTATCGTTGACTAACACCCATAACACAAGCATATAATTTGCTTACTTTGGGGTTAGGTTCAATTTGTGTAACTTGTCCTGAGATATTTATTTATTTATTAGTGGCACAGCTGCCATTTATAAAATTAACAATTATGCAATCAAGCAGCAAAATTTATTATGTTATGGATAGATCTACAAAAGCAGCTTTGACTACAAGGTTTTGCCTCTAATGGATCAATTTGCTTACAATAAACAACTTATCTATTTTTTTGAACATGCTACAAAGTAGGTAGAGTTAATAAATTTTGTTATCACTTGTGTTACAGATGGATCATGTTAAATAACAATAACATAATCAACAACACAAGTCTTTTTAGATGACTAAAAGGAAATAGATTTATTTTGACTCTTAATAGTGTTAGTGTTTCCCAGCAACTTTATTTGACTTATTTTTTTTATCTTAATTTAGGTTTTGTTTTGCTAAGAAGAAGAAGCTAAGAATAGCTAATAAGGGTCCAGTTTAAAAAAATTACAAACAAACATATTGTCGCTTATATTACAACACTGCGAATATGCATTTTTAACATTACTTTTTTTTTTAATTTTCCGGATAAAGAAATAAATTCTATGTCTTTTCGACCAATTACATCCTACTAAAGCGGCCAATAAGAGGCCGTAATTTTAAAAATTGTATCACTGCCCATGGTTGTCCTTTGTCGATTTTTGACATAAACGCCGCAAATCTGCACAAACGTAAGGTAGCAAAAATGCATATTTGCGGTGTTGTAATATAAGCGACAATATACCCTTTTATATTATGTGTTAAGTATTCATGTTGAGAAATTGAATTATACCTCTTATGAAAATCTTCAATACAATGAATACGGTTTACAGCATCAACAGTAAATGGTATACCATCAAGACTCTTCTGGCATACAACACAAGTGAAGCACCGTGGGTGGTATGGCTTCCCTGTAGCTCTAAGTATTCGGTCCAAGATGGGATCCCCACAAACGCAGCATTTCTCAAGTGTTTCTAAGTAATCTCTCTCACATAGAGCTCTTCCTTGTACTGCATAAAATGGTCTTCCCTAAAATAATAAAATTTAATAATTATCATTACACTACAATAATATATAAGGACAAAAGTACACATAATATGTGACCATAGATACATACATACATTCTTCATGCCAAGTCCCTTATGGGGTAGGCAGAGTATCGAGTGCTAAACCTCGATATCCTGACAAACCTATCTAGCTTCCTTCACATTTTCCTACAAACATGTTTCATAACATGTAAACTTATGGTCAAAAAACCTCATCTCCATACAATCAAGAAAACCTCCTTTTGATTTTACAGCAATAGCAGATAGCGAAAACTAATTTCAAATTTTTAATTGTGAAAAGAATCCCACTGGTTTTATAGAAGATTATTAATCTACACAGCTATAATGCCCACAATCACTAAAACATAATTGAGCATAATTTGAAATATTATTTTCATCTATATTTCATTAAATAACAATTTTTGAAAATATACAGAATATAGGTATAGTATATATAATGATGAGAATGTATAAGTATAGGTAGACATATTTTATCACAAACACATTGGTTTCTTTGTTTCAATTGTTGGCAGATCATGGAGGTTCATTCATACACCACAACAGTTCTTACATTCAGATGAAAATAGTCAAAAATTTGTATCTTCAATTATTTTAAATTAAATGATTATATACTACAATTACTCAAAGGCAAAATTTAGTAGCCAACAAAGATTGTTGAAGCATCCAAAATCACAAACCCAACAAAATTTCCAAAGAGAAATAAAGTTTCATTTTGACTATATTGATTGAGTTTTAGTAATAAGATGAAGGTAACGCAGCTTTAAAACTTGACCAAGAAATGTTTTTTCTTTTAAAATCTCTTTACCCACTGAGCTATTTTTATATACCCTTACAAATTGTCTAGTAATAAAAAATCAGAATTTAGAAGACTCAATGCTGTTTGTTACAGAAGTCAAAATGCTTGTTGTTTAAATATACCTGTAAATTAATTCCACACTGCTGACAACAAAAGCATTTGATGTGATATATTCTTTCCATAGCAGTGCAGCCAGTTGTTTCCCCCATAATTTTTTCACCGCAACGATAACAATTCCCACAATATAACGCCTCATCAGGCTCAGGAACTGGCTCCACAGCGGCACCAACATAACCACCATATAATGATGTACCAGACAACTGACTACAGGGTCTTGGGTTAATAGGTTCATATAGTGACTCATAAGTTGAAGATGTCTGAGAGCCACCATAAGTCGAAAAGTCTTGAGCGTTAACAGAAGCTGATGATGGTGGGTAGGCCGAACCAGGTCTCCTTAATTCACTGTAGTTTGACTGTGCTCCTACATCACTAATTCTTGACAGTTCTGATCGTGCGTCTCTATCATAAAACCCTTCTGCATTGCGCTGCATCGGTATGTTAGAATAGACGTGATTCGTGCCTCCTGGTGGCAGCAGATTGCTATATAATATTACATCGCCGCTTCGTACTCTGGCGGAATTTCTAACGATACAACTCTTTACGGGGATTAAATTAGAATAAGTAGAACTTGTACGGTTTCCATACTCCAGTCTAGATGAATAAGACGGCTCACAAGCAGACTTAACCATGTAACTTTGAGGTATTTGAGGTAGCGGCGGTTTATTTTTTTTAGGCGGAATAGATGGTTTTAATTTTGATGCGTTTATGTCATCTTGTAGCTTGGCATCCAGTTCGTTAGCATAAATTCTTAAGTCGGCTAATTGCCTATCAAGGGTATTCATATTTAAGCCTTATAAATCACATTAGTTTATTTATTTTTCTGATAAAAATCGACACTCCCTTCTGCAAACAAAATTTTACCAATGGCAGTAAATGACAAATGTCAATGTCACTCGAGAGTCGAGACAAATGTCATGTCAATCATCCACCATCAAGCATCAGCGTCTGCCATTATGCTTACATCAAGTTACCGGATTTAGCAAAATTATGCCTAAATTATTCAAAATAAGTCATAAGTCGTCATAGTACAGTTAGAAATATATAAAGTCTGGAAACAAATGCAAATAATAAATGTGTACACACCAGACAACATGTGTCCGCGGAGGCTTTCGGCTAACAAAAACATCCAGCGCACCAGATATTTTTCAAAAAAGAATATTGCTAACTTTTAGTGTCTCTCTTTCGTTTTGACTTTGTTGATTGACATCACAAGACTCTTAGAAAGAGAGGTCGGTACACTAGAGTGAGTCAGAAATATTGGAATGGACATGATTTTGGTTAAGGAGTGTATCCTTCAGTAGTAATATAGCTTCAAGCTTTCGGACGTTCGATTGCTCAAGACCACGTCCGTAATATAAACGCCAAATTATTATTCAGATACCCTGTAAGTCATGGCTTATAGTCGCATCCGATAATATGATTCCAGCTTAAGTTATATCAGGGTGTTGTGCAAAATGTTTGGTTGCTTAAAGTAAGTTTAAAAGGCAAAAAGGAAAATCACAATACACTTCAACTAAACAAACTGCACGAAACGTAATCGAAATTTAATAAACACAAAAAAATACTTTGACCATCTTTTGCATCGCTAGTGCCATACTAATACATGTGCAATAATACATGTGTCTCGTCTCCATTGAATTAGTTATTGTTTCATGAGCTAATGTATACATTTTAATAATAAACTTTCCGAGCATATTAAACTTTAACTATTAAATCAATTTAAAAAAACGACGGGTTGCACTTCGGGAGTGCCGGTGCCAGAAGTGAAAACTTGAATATTATTGTTGTGTATTTTTGATATTTTTATCAAATATTAATGGTTATGGTACACAAACACGACAACACGAACATTCGCGCAAGCGCCCTGCTCTGTCTAAACGAAACAGCAGGCGCAGGCATACGTTTTCGCCGCGCCGTAGAAAGAGAGGGGGATTCTTCCTCTCCTACGCCACGCCGACTGTTTACTCTCCATCCGTCTTACGAATTTTTGATCAGGTCACGTGTCCTGCGAGTTTAGAAGTGTTTACCCATTTCAAAAAAAAGTGCACAACGCTGCTAAAGAAGTTTTCACCATGTTTTCACTTCAAAAACTAAGTTGAGTCGTTAGGGTCATTCTGAGATTTTCGAATATGTAGAAGACAAGAATGCTTTCGATTAAATAATTGCTCCTCAGTCCTCATTCCAATGTCAACATGTTATATAATGTATTTTATAAACTATTATTTATATTTTTGTAAACTAGATTTATAAGAAAAAAGTCCCCTTAGTTTCTTTCTCCAGATTTTTATATTAATGCCAATCACATTCTTTTCGCATTTCACCTATTTACCAATCAACACACCGAATTGCTAGAGTGCGTGCCAGAGAAGTTTGAGCGCAAAAAACTGGAACTATTTTGGCATTCTCTGAATGCCACCAGATGCGTAGTTATTGCCGAGGAAGCACATTATTTTTGGAAAAAACGGTCTACGATACTGAGTTGCAAGCGTGCAACTTCTGAAGTACCTATTTAGAAGTATAATTATTTGTTATGAAGATATCTTGTAACGTATTATAATTCACAAATATAATTGTGAATTGTAAAAAATGCAAAAAAACTATTTTGTGTTACCCTCTATATGTGCCAAATGTCATCAAATTTGTTTCAGCAGTTTTAACGAGAAGGAGTAACAAACAAACAAATAAACTTTCGCATTTAAAATATTAATAGGATGGATGACTGTCTTGTCAAGCTTGTTTTATACTATTATTAATAAAAATAATTGAGTTATCGTCCGAATCACGAAATGTCGGCAATTGTGCAAAGTTGGTTAAAATTTTATTGCAAGATTGTACGAGCAATTAGGTGCCTTACATTTTTACTGATATCAGATTCTATGAAATGCATTAATTGGTTTCTAACAGTTAATGGCTACGACCGAGTACTGTGCTGTAAGTTTACTTGACATAATCAATAACATCTAGGGTAGGAAAATGAAACATTTTCACACAAAATTTAATCATTTATTTGGATCATCGCTTATATTACAGGTAAGTACGTTTATTACGCTTTATTCAGTTGATCAACCCTCTTCTTACGTCTATGCAAGATGCATAGTAACACCATTTGATATACCTATCTTATATTTACTATTAAGATTTATTGATTGCATATATGTAGCTGTCACTTTAAATACGTTTCGACACTTTAACCTCTCGTCAGTGGACCACCCGCGACGCAAGCAATGTCATCAACCCGATTTCTGTGGCATGCTCGCAACGCGGTGTCTACGGATCGCTTACTATTTTTGGGTCGAATTACCGCACCTAGACCTTTTTGTCTCATTAAACCTTATCAGTAAACCTTATGTGTAATACAAAATTTTGGAACAAGTGAGTTTGTAAAGCTATTTTGCGATCCCACTTAGTCTTAGAACTTAAATTTTCAAGAAATAATTATATTAAAGTGTACTATTATTTAACTGGTATTGTTATAAGTACACATACAGGATAAAATAGTATTAAGGATACATAGGATTTAGTACTTTATTTTTATTATATTTCAAATTATTATACCATATTTTTAACCACTTTTCTAAATCAATTTTCTAGCGGTATTACGGCCGCGGCGAAGTTGAAATCAATAATGGCACTAGATTAGAGAGATATAGAGATCTAGATTCTTAATCCATTTAGCTAGCATTTAAAAAATAGTATATTTAAAAATAATCCGAATTTAATGAGAACTGACCCACCCTGAGACACGGACTGTGGCATGCTCGCGGCGCGGTGCCACTGACGAGAGGTTAAGTATGTATCGAAAAAATAATTAAGCAAATAATTGCTTAGTTTAGGGTTTAATATAAAATATAACGATATTTATATAAACGGAACTTAAATAGAAATTAGTATTAAGTATTTAATAATAATAATGATTTTCAGTTTATCTTCGTGCTATCTTCAGACGTCGAGAGTGATTATGGTATCCATTCCTTTTTACTTATAAAAAAGACGATTTGTCGTACTTAAGAGTTATCGTCCGAGTTTAAACGTCAAACAGCACATCAATTTTCATAGAGTCACTAAAGCGTAACACACAAAAGACAAAGATTCGCATTTTATTAAGTTGGTAACAAAAAAATGCGTAGTAAGTGGTGGTAGTAGTAAGTCGGAAACATTCAACTTAAACTGCATACAATATTTCATCCCCTATTTCATCCCCAAAGACAGACTTTTGCATTTATAATACTAGTAGTATGGACAGCTATAGAAAAGTATGGATTAAATTAAAAAATGACAAGGCTTATAGAAAAAAAAATACCACATCCGACCCTTCAAACTCAAATATAATGCGAAACCGATTTTAATAAAACGATATTCTTTTTCGATCTGCCACATAGTTGAATAAAGTTCAGTTATAATGATTAAGCTATAGAATAGAGTTTTAATATTTGGTTGTCATGAGTATTTACATTGTAATTTCCAAGATATAAACCAATTTATCATTACAGAACAGCTTAGCTTTACGACGGAGCCAGCGGAAGAAGAGGTAAATTCAATAAATTAAAATAATTTTTAGTTTCTTGTTTTTTTGTTAAAAATAATCACAAGATGTTTTTTTTTTGTTTTCAGTGGCACATGGATTTTATGCCCGTAAGTTACTTTTTTAAATTAACTTAAATGTAGTACGACTGATACCCAATCATTTATGCATTGCCATTGCCACCTCTTATAATGCATTTTCATATTTAACGATTGTTTTGCACAACCTCAGATAGATAGACAGGTTATTAAGAGAACAGCAACATGTTCTTTCCTAAAAGACTAGTAGGTAGGAAGTTCTTAATTTAAATATTTTTTAATTCGTGTTTGTGCTAAGACGGACTAAGACGGTGCAAAGCAACATCGATGCACATAAAGAGCAAATATAATCTATTCACTGTGTTTTAACTTAAAAAATAGCATCAATATTTTTTCTTTTTATCTGTGGTCCTATTTTAGACGTTAAAAAATAAGTGTTTTTTTTACCTTTTTTTTGAAATAGGACCACAAATAAAAAGGAAAAATATTGATGCTATTATTGTAGTCTTTGATGCTATTTTTAGATTGTCATTCTCATCAAATTCTCATACTTAATTAAAAAAATAAACGATACCTGTAGTTTTGAATTGCTTGAAATAATTTGAAACGTGGCTCTCATAGTATCCCTAACTAATTTGTTGTGGCTCTTGACAAAAATCACGGTGCATGCAGGTTATGATATCCTAGTATGCGCACCACAAAGAATATAAATACGAGTACCTACTCTTTAGCACGAGCCGCACCACATGTCGAATCACCTTTTCCAAACGCAAAGAAAAACCGGCTTGGGAGTGCAAATAAGGGCTAATTAAACATTACTTGATTCGCTTAAAATTTGCGAAAGATAAGAAAGATAATTTATAGCTAAAAATAACTATAATGACGCTATAAGGCCTGTTACAGTTTACTTATCTTTACTACTACCTTACTAAACAACAAAATAAATAACAGTTTTAAAAAACTGAAACAGATACTTTTGTATCTAGGTGAAGTTAACTTTACGAATCCAAGTTGTATGGCTGGTAAATTGTATGGAAGCAGTATATATAAATTATATAGAGTTAGGTATGTTAGAAAAATGAAAGTAAGTTAAATGCGGTCGATTTAAGAGCAGTAGGTACAAAAAAACAGTAGCAGTCGTGGGACTGCCGATAGAAGTGAAAACGGAACTATTAAGTCGAGAGTAATTAAAACTAAAAAATATGCAAAAAATTTATGAAATTTTTAATGTTTTATTTATTAGTTACATATGATGGGTTAAACAAATCATGAACAAAATATAAATACAAAGTGGTTGAAAAAATAATTAATATACAATTATCTTGTCGGTCAGAAATAGTCGATGTATTAGTGTATACGTGTACACAGGCTACTGCGCGTGTGCTAGTCTGGCTCTCCATAGCTATAGATATACTATTATCATTAGCATGTCGGTGACGCGAACCGAGGATTTTACCCTCTACCAAAACGCTCAACGCGCCTAAAGAAGTTTTCACTTCAAAAATCTATGGCGTAACGTGGGCTGACCGCATTCATAACAGTGAGATCCACGAAAGAGTGGAATTGGAAGTGTTGGTGTTAAAATGAGAAAGGGTATGCTCTACTGGTTTGGACTTCGGTCACGTGAAAAGAATGGCATATTAAATACTTATCAAAGATTAACAAAGCAGATATAGAATATGAATGTGGATGGATGTAGGTAGCCAGGGTGGTGGTAGCGAGGTTGGTGTCAAGAGTGTCCAGAACCGGCATGTTTCTGATCCCATTATGTGTTTAGAGTACGACAAAGTAATTTTCATGAGCGTAGTATATTTAAATCATAGGTAACATTGGCACAAGTGGTACATGAATAGTATTTTTTCAGACTGGATACCTTCCAGATAGCGTGTATAGAGAGCTAGCATGGTATGGGATACTGCAGATTCACCCTCTGCACCACAGCACTAAGTACAAAGTAGCTGCACAACTCATTTGGCAGCATACGTTGGGACGGCCACATGTCATTATGGAGAATCCTCCCCAGGTAAAGCTATGACATAAACTCGCATTCTGAAAACCACCTGCTTTCTTTTTTGTTAAATGTGCAAACACAGTCTTCGAGTTTAATTTATTTTTACAGTGTAAAATAGTGAATTTACATAGTTACTGTTTCTACTCGTACTTTATGCATTGCTAATTTTAATAAATAGAATATTTCGTGATTCTAAAATGTCAGTTACGTAATAAAAATATGTTACAGTCTACACAATCAGAAGGCAAAGTAAGTCGTCAAATTTTAGCAGAGGAGGCTGCGAAATGGTCCCGCGAACAACGTGCTGCTCAAGAAGTCCTCATGGAGAACATCAAAAGTGGTGGCAACGGTCTTACTGTTCGAACTGTTATCAGTGCTTCAAAGAAAACAATTTACATTATACAAAATGGTATATTTATTTAAATTAGTGGTCGCCTATTGAGCGAAATTCGACCGTAATAAATTTTAGTATCTTTTTGATAAGAACGCCATCTTCATTTATCAACACCTACTCTTTGTTTCCAAACTCTATGAATATAGTTTATATGCCAACTGTGATCTTTTAACGATATTATCAATTTATTTATTCTTCTCCTGCACATAAGCTATGAGTGTGCCAAATTTCATAATCTTCCGTCCGCGCAATTTTCGTAAAAATGTGTCCAAAGTTTTGCTTTATGTATTAGTATTATGATTAAACAAATAATTCATATTACATTGCCTTAACATAAAAATAATTAATGATGTGATGCTAAAATTTAAATATGACGACATACACCCTACAAGGAGATCAACCACTTTCATTTTTGTTAGATCATGAATTCCTACCACTTGACTATTTTTTCTTTCCATATTTTTTTTTACACAAGAGGAGGCAAACGAGCAAGTGGGTCACCTGATGGAAAGTGATCACCGCCGCCCACGGACATCCGCAACACCAGGAGTATCACAGATGCGTTGCTGACTTTTAAGGAGGTAGACTCTTTTCTTGAAGGTCCCTAAGGCATAATTGTTTGGGAATACCGCCCTCGGTTACTGATTCTACAAAGGTGTTGTGCGAGGTAAAAAATATCTTAGGAATCACACAGTTGTAGATCGTCACGCATCAAGATGATGGGCATGATACTTTAAACTCTGTTGCGATGTCCGAAGGTGGAAATCAGTGGCTGGAATTAAATCAAATAACTCCTCAGAACATTCCTCGTGATAGATGCGGTAGAAAATATAGAGGGATTTTACGCAGCGCCTAGGAATCAAGGAATGATTGCCCAATCATTGACAATTCGAATTGTTCTACGTTGAATGCGTAAAATCCCTAGCAGTTTTTATATCGTGGCACATATCTACAAGTATTATTAAGTATTAATACAATTACAATTCTGCATTATTTAAATTCTAATATTTCCTAATTTTCCTAGGCAATTACTACAAATGTCCGGAAGGATCGGAACCCGATCTCGACGCTTATCGAGTTCAAGCAAACATGCACGATAGGAAATGTACTTTTGGGAAACAATCAAAAATGATTTCTGTCGATCCTTGTATCGAAGCTGAAACTGCTCCTATAGAGTATTCTTTCCATGAAGGATGGATGTTTTGTCTCGGGAATGGAGAGCGAGAAAACAACTACTTCCAAAACGGAACCCTCGATTGTGGTAATAAGACTAAGGTTAGAAAAGTTTATCATAGTTCAGACATCGAATACAATAAGAAATGGTTTTAGTCCCAACAATTCATAATAATAATACTATAAGGATGGTACAGAAATTTCAGCTCTTTGGATAATGCGTTATCAGACTCCTGAATGAAGATTTTATTCTAAGTTAGCATGCAGGTTTTATTCTAGAGTTAGCCTAAGGTGATAAACAGAATCTAAGGGCACATATAAAGAAAATTTTGTCGGCTATTAGGTATAAAACAAGTATTCGAAAAAACAGCATCCATTGTTTCTAAACTCAATTACCTAGTATCACATATTTTAAGCACGCGCTATATTTGTGTCATTTGCCCACTAACCAAACTAAAATTTAATTTGGTTTCCGTATTGAGAGACGTTTATATCCAGCGATGAAAATATTTCTCAGTCACAATTCAAATTGATGGGTACTATTTTTCAACTATCAATGAATGAGGAATTAACTTATTATAACAGTTAAACGGTATTCAAGGATGTTATCACTTCAACTTAACAGATTTCGTATATTATAGTACTACGACTAACTTGTTTCTAAAAATATTCTATATCTTATATCTAAAAATAATTCATCTAAGTTTAATTTTATTACAGCTACCTTACGTTTTCAAGGGTCAGCTGATAGAAATCTGTTGCTGGAGATAACCTCGCCCATTGTATTTGTATTGTACATTTTATTGTATTATAAATATTTCAGGTTTCAATTAACGAATTCTTAGATTTGTGCGCTATAGATAACAATATAGTAATAACATTCGATTACTTTGGAGACGAACCGCGAAAAGATTTGATGCACAATGCGACTTTATGTACTACTTGGGATCCTTGTCACTTGTCTTATTTGTACAGACTTGAGGTGAGTGTTGTAAAATCACGTAAAATTGGGTTTAAAGTTAAAATATGGTGATTTAAATCTTTTTGGTATTGACACCCCTACGACTAGTGTGTGATTTTATTCTTCAACGCTGAACAATAACTGAAGTCAGTGCAGGGCTGTGTACTGACTTTATTTATTGTTCAGTGATCGTTGTAACCGCCACGTTGCAAGGGGTGCTAAAAATCCGATTCTAATCCAAATGTCCATGACAAATATAAAATGAGCGTAGGTGTTGAAAGATAATCTCGTTTTATATTGATCAAAGACTATGTCCAGACCTGGGGGGTTACCATAAGCTCTTAAAACAGTATTATTTCAATAATACTAATTGTCATCGGAGAAAGACAACCTTATGACGTATATCATAAAGTTGCTTATAAAGACGGACATTTAGCAAGATGGAAATAATACTGTTAAAAGCGTTCATGGTAGGGCCCCTGTGTCTATGAGGGTAGCAGTTTTATCCCTGCAAAGGTAATTGTCACTGAGTATAAATAGCTGGAGTATAGTTAGAAATTGTATGTGTTTTCATCGCAAAGACATTGGTCTTGAAACTTTTCTTTTGTAGTGTCTTGGAAGAAAGTTTTAAATTTGATTTTACTTCCCCATGTCTTTTATCATGAACAAATATCGTTACGTAGTTCTTTTCTTCATTTAAGTCCATACAAATTTTGAGCATGAACGTTTGTTTTTCAATCTATTATGCCACATCATTTTTAGGTGAAAGAGCTTATGTCTGGAAAAGACCTGACCTTCATGACATGTTTTTAAAAACCCTTATGGCTTGACATTGGATACTTTACCACGCAAACAAAATCTAGCAATGTTATGATATTATACTTACCTACGTTTAAATTTATAGCTTTGTCAGTATTAAAAATAATTTCGAAAGTTGCTGTTGAAAGTTGTAGTTTCCATTGTAGCGAGCAGGTTTAATATTTAGAGATGATGAATGTTAATTGTGTTTCTTTTTTAAATAAGCCACCACCAGTAGACTTGACGCCGGCTTTCCCAGCACCCACCGAAAATCCATGTGACACTACTGTTTGCCCGGAGTGCTTAGAAGGATATACAGAACCACCAGGCTTTCAGATAGATAGTAAGTAACATAATACCTACACAAAAATAATATTTCAAGAGTACTTGTAAAACATTAGAAGTAGGTCCCCAAAAAAATTGATTATTCTATTTCTAGTCCAGTCACGCCGTAATGGCAATATAGATTTTATAGGATTTGGGAAATCTATTAAGTATATTCAGGCACTTTAACAGTAGAATCGCACTAAGTACCGGTAATGAAACTTATAAATTCTACAGCATAGCTGTTAGTTCGATTTTTTGTAACTTTATACTCGTAACGACAGAGACAGCGATGCAAAGATTTATGTTACAAGAATCTGCAATGAAAGTCTGATGATGAGTTGAACACTGTAGACATCTCTTGTAATAGCAATGGCCTTCTTAGAATATGCATAAATAATCTATTTTAAAACTCTCTAATCGAGGCACTCGTCGTTCCTGTCAATGATGCTGTCACCATGTTTAAAACCTGCGTGCGACTTACTAGTATCTACTACGACGAAATAGTGCGACCAACTTATTTGTTCAGTAAATACCTAGCATCGCTAATATGAGGCTTAGTATTTCAATGAGTATTTCTGATTGAGAATGTTGACAGGGACACAGCTATATAAAAAATTAATAAATACCTATTTGTATTTTGGAGACTCACATTTCAAAAACTGATAGCAAAGTTAGATTTCATTAAATAGCGATTTAGTTTCGATTTTAACTAATAATCAGATTAGTTGGTGGCACTATTATACGATTTTGCCAGGTGCCCAAAGTACCGAAACTATAATGAGTAGGAACTGCCTGTAAATTTAAGTTATTTATCGCTCATCTAAATCATTAACAAAAAAAATGTTTATTTTGCAGCGTAACAGTTTTTCAAACTTCAAGATTTTTCGGACGTTTATTAAAATCATCAATTCAACATATAATTTTGAGTTTTATTTGGTTAAAACCATTATGAGGTCTCGGGTTCGAATCCCGGGTCGGCCAACAAAAAGAAAATTGGATTTTTCCAATTTTCTAAAAAAAAAAAAAATGTTGGTCGGGATTGGAAATGTGCCCGGTTGGCGATAGGCTTGCCACCTATCACATTATGGGACTTAGTATCTTCGGCTAGTCGTGGGAGCCCTGGTTGTGCCTCTGCCTACCTCTTCGGGGATATGGCCGTGAAGATACCCTTTTTTTTTACTTAAAACCATTAAAAAAGTTCAATTACCTACAGAAAATCACATAAATAACAGATCCTGATGGTAAATTAAAAAAATGTCATACCTAATTACCTCCAACGATTAATATCATACAACTCAAGATTGAGTTTTTAATACTACACAGGCCGGCAGGTAAAAAAAGGTGGTGGTGAGCCTTTTAGAATTTGAGTGTCA
>NJDD01002186.1:171491-186910 GCA_002245505.1 Calephelis nemesis | reverse complement strand
CAATTGGTATCACCAACAACCCAAGCCAAATCAAATACGTACTATGAGATGAGATATATTTCTGTTATTTGTCCAGGAACGTATTTTTTTACTTTAATTTTTTTACCATCTAGTAGAGTGATATTTTTGGAAGACTTAAAAAGATTTTTTAAAAGATTTAAAGTTAAAAATCTTTATCTGCAAACACTTAAAGTATCAGGTGTACAACATGAATACCTAATGTTAACGGCGGACATACCCAGAGATAAGGGGAAGTAAATCATCGAACGGAATGTTTTATGAACTTCCCTGTGGGAAGGAACAGGTTGTTCCATATTGAACAAGTTTAGAATTCGGGAATAAAATGGTTCTTACATTTTGAGACGTGTATTCTAAGTAGGGGTGTGCTTAGAGAATATGTCTCAAAGTAGCAAGCTGTTGGAATGTTTTCTGTTTCTTTCTAAAGAACGTTGAGTAACTGCTTTCTGTCTGTTGCTTTAATATTTATCTGACTGTACAACGATATTGCAGGTGGTTTGTTTATGAACTTCTGTATTTTTGCAAGTATATAGTGACTATGGACGTTTGTAAATATAATGTGTATGTCCATATACTCTAGGTTGTTAGGTGGTAGGTGTCGATTGCCTTTGTGGTCTAGGAGGCCGGTGTTGGTGGTGACTATATGTGAGTTTAATACCCGGGTCCAGTACATCAAATTTTGTTTTATAGATTTTCTAATGAAATTCTGTAAAAGGTTTGCCGTCTATGACTTTAGAAGACTAAATGCCTTCGGCTATACGTGGGTGCCCAACCTGTACCGGTTCCTGCCTCTTCGGGAATGTATACTTTACTAATACTTTTCTTTTTGGTTCCTACTCCAGGAACCAAGATTATTTAATTTTTTTAGATAAAACAACCGTCTAGAATTCAAAAATTTAAAGTTGAACTTTGACTTCAGTTTGACGTTGTCGGTTTTTTTTCGTTTGTAATGACGCGCTATGCCTAGCCCTGGATACCCACGTTCCTCTGCCTATTTTTAGGGGTTGCGGGCTTGAAGATTTATTTTATTTTATGCAAGGAGTACATAAAAAATGAAACTAGTATCTCAAAACGATCATAAAGTAACTGCTGAATGTTTTTAATTAACTAATTCATACTTGTGTTAAAAATAATTGACCGTTTGCTTCTTCTTGTACAAAAAAATAACGGCGACATAAACGCGAAACCTTTAAGTAACTCTTAACATTTACTATATTTAAAAAAAAATACAATATATGCATAGTTTGAAAAAAATGTCTGTTTATACTTTATAAAGAGAGAATTTAAGCGTTTGGAAATAACAATAAATTTTCTTGATATACGCTTTTGATCTTTATCTTTGCATTCAAGTTTGAATCAAAGTGCATTACAATTAGAGTCTTTTTTAAAGTGTATTTACGAAAAGAACAAAGTGCCACCTCTCAGCGAGAGATGATTTATGCAAGTAATTTAGTTAAGTACATAAAGACATTAAGGTCTTCACGTGGTGGATAGATTATGGTCCCGGGGAGATCCTTGAGGAGATTGCTGACACGCATAATGAATTACTGGTTTTTAAGGACAATATTCTGGGGTGTTGATATTGTTTAATTTGTGGGAAGCATTCTAGAATAAATAGAAGGATGTCAAAATGTGAGTTAACGATTAAAGCCAATTCATTATAGGATCGCCTCTGTGGTCTAGCGGTTCAGTTGTTGGACTTGACTGCATGAGGTCCCGGGTTCGAATCCCGGGTCGGGCAACAAAAAAGGAAATTGGATTTTTCCAATTTTCTAATAAAAAAAATGTTGCTCGGGATTGGAAATGTGCCTGGTTGGCGATAGGCTTGCCACCTATCACATTGTGGGACTTAGTGTCTTCGGCTAGTCGTGGGTGCCCTAGTTGTGCCTCTGCCTACCTCTTCGGGGATATGGGCGTGAAGATATTTTTACTTTTCATTTTAGGTATTACTTTTTTCCTAGCATTTATCTTTCTTTGTATGGACAAAGTACTTCTAGAGAGGTTCAATATGTTCTCTTCACGTAATACGTACTTCTATAATAATGTTATAAATGCGATAGTCTGATCACTGAGAGACTGTCTGTTACGCTTTCACGAATAAACCATTGGACTGATTTTCATGAAAATTGATAAGAATATAGCTGAAGATCCAGGTTCAAACGTAGGCATTTTTTTGGATTTGCTTGCTTGCTTTGATTTTTAAGATAATAATGATTGGAATGTCAACTTGGGTCTTTCAGGGTACCGACATCTATTAACAATTACTAATGATTTATGGTATCTTCATCAACTTTGGTTTGGTGGTTTTAAGGTTGCAGATGTACATTTGCAGACAGACATAAATATATAGACTGCCTTATACGTAACTTAATTTAAATGACCGTTATTATTTTTTATGACCAACTTTTTATGTTTTATTACGTTTCTTCATTTTCGAATAAACATAATGTTATCTACACTTTTGCGTAATTTTATGTTTTCACTTTTATTTTTGTAAATTGTAAGTGGCTTTTACAAATGAGAGAAGATTATTTTTTCACAAAGTTTGTTTTTTATTTTGTTACAATAATTTGTGTTTAGCGTTTATTCGGATGATTTACCTACAAAATGAACAAATTTTAAGTTAAAATCATAAATTAGTTACAAGTGTCACTTGTACTTTTCCACAACGCTATTTACATTTTACGATAAGGAAATTTACTGTATGGTTGGTCGTTATGTGGATTACTTGGTTGATGGGAGTGTATAGTGGAAAAAAGTGTAAGGATTTCTTAAAGGTATATAATGCCTATCCTTCTGTAGTCTAGCGGTCCGGTATTAGACTTGAATTCTTGAGTTCCCTGGTTTGATCTCCGGGACGGGCAACAAAAATAAATAGAAAATGTGTATTTCCAATTTTCTAATAAAAACAAAGTTGCCCGGGATTGGATATGAGCCTGGTTGGCGATATGATTGCCACCTATCACATTGTGGGAGTAATGCCCGATTTCACCAAGAGCCCCTACACTTTAGGGGACCTTTTAACGCTACTTACGGGACTGTTTCAATATAAAACCGTCCCCTAAAACACGTTAAAAGGTCCCCTAAATTCACCAAGAGCCCCTATGGCTCTTGGTGAAATCGGGCAATATTGTCTTAGGCTCAGGGGTGCCCAGGTTGAGCGTCGACCTACCTCTTCCGGGATGTGGGCGTGAAGATATTTTTTTTATTCAATGTAATCCCAGCAAGTATGGATAGTGAGAACTGAATTCTACAACACAATTATATTAACTTTGCCAGAGTCAGCTGAAAAATGTGAAGACTCATGCTTGTAAAAAAATAGATAAGTAAGAACCTATTAATAAATAATACCTAGTAAACTATTAAAGTATTCGATTAACACTGTAAAATTCCGGCGGAGTTCAAGGCTGGGTGGTTATTTTCTTCACGCTCGCAAGTTAAGAGCGACTAGCGACTTGCTAGTTAGTTATAATGAACGCTTGCGTGGTAATTTTAGAACACATGGTAATAGAGGTCAGCGGGAAATTGAAGGAGCTGCGACCTACATTCGAATGCTCAACTTCATTTCATTCAAGGCTAAATTATTTCACGGCTTTGATGATTTCATAACAAACTAGCTGACCCGGCGAACTTCGTTTCGCTTTACATTGGTACTTACTAACAGTTTGTACGGAAAAAGTTAGTGTCGTTTTTCGTAATTTCCCTGCAACTTTCCTTCTCCTGACAATAATTAACTCAACATAAAAATTAGCAAAACTGATACATCCTTTCAGAATGCGATTACCACGCAAAATGTTATTTTTTTCTAAATACATAGTTTGGCTTCAAGCCGCAGCTTTCCTCGTACTAAATAAATCCTTGTAAATTGAAGTCTATGCGTTGATGACGTATTTTCCCGTTTTGATCAGGGTCTGCTGAGTAGAATATACCATCTGCCTCTCTGCCAGGCAGCTCGAAAGANNNTAAGACTGGTAGAAGAATGCTGTGCAGCAACTTGCCCGGGTAGGCATAAGCCACCTTACCCATTCCTGCCGCCTTAATGACACTGTCATATTCCGGTTCGGAGGGTATGGTAGCCGGTAGACTTGTACGATAAACCTATCATCCCAACGGCAGGAAAGCAACGCACCTGTAACATCCATGGTGTCTATAGGACACGGTTGTCTTTTTCCTTCAGGAGACCCTCATGCTTTTTCGGTGACCTATCACATAATACAAGTAAATAAACTGTTCAAACTTTGGATGACTGGTTTGTTTTAATATTTCGAGTGAACAGAATCAACTTTTCCGCAGTTTTCTTTTTTGTGACTTATAAGCCACTTTTTATTTTGTATTGTTTTTTCTCTTTCTTAGGCTAGCTCTAACATACCTCTTGTTAGAGATAAGCTCGCCTTTCGTACGGTATTTATTATTCGTGTTCTCTCACTGTTGATATCTATTACATACGTGTACAATAAAGTGTGAAATAAATAAATAAAATAAATAAAAAGTATCATTACCCTTGTATATTGAACCAATTTAAGTGACTCATACAATGAAAAAGACATAGCACGTCTTGTATTGTGACGTAAACATTTACGTACATGCAAATATTTGAATAAATTAAGCAAATATTTGACTTGTACTCGTATATGTTGTGACTTTTTATATATACCTACAATAACATTATGAGGAATTTGTCTTTATATTAGAAATATATGGAGCACCCTCTAAACTCAAGTACATTGCATTTGTTGTTATGAAATACATATTGTAGTGGTTGTTTATTATTTACATCACAGAAAAGCTGTTAAATCTCTTTTGTATTTATTTCTAAACAAAGAAACACTTGTACTGTTTTACGTATCACTTATAATTTATTACTTTGTAAATAGCCTACCGGTTTCGCTTATACAGCATCATCAGAGCTAAAACTTAAACTTAGTAAACTTAGTTTAAGTTTTAGCCCTGATAATGCACAACAGTACAAGTGTTTCTTTGTTTAAAAATATGAATATTTGGAAGTTTTACCAAGCGCCGACGATGGATAATATCAAAAGTATTTTTTTTCTTTACTTACCGCCTCTGTCTGGTCTAGTGGCTCGGTATTGGGCTTGACTTCTTGAGGTCCCAGGTTCCTTTCTCGGGTCGGGCAACAAACAAATTTAGAATTATCTAATTTTGTGGTTAATGTACATTTTCAATTTTCTAATAAAAATAACGCTGCCGGGATTGGATACGTACCCAGTTGGAGATAGGCTTGCCCCCTATCACACTGTGGGACTTAGGTCTTCGGCTAGTCATGGTTACCCTGGTTGTGCCTCTGCCTACCCCTTCGAGAATATGTGCATAAAGATATTTTTTTTATTAAATGATTATGATGAAATTTCAGTCTGGTACAAAGAACATTTTACCAAGCTTTATTTTTTTTTAAAGTAAGTAAGTATAAAGTTTTAAAAACTTAATTTTTATGCTAATAAGTTTTTTTTAAGCTACACCATAATTACACGATAATAATATACACCATAATTTGACAATATGTTTGATCAAGTAATTTGTAACACGTTTTGCCACACATTTAGTAAAAAAGTATTTGCATTTCATTACATAGTTTATAACAAAGTCGCTTCCTCTGTCCCTATGTCCCTTTGTATGCTTAAATCTTTAAAACTACGCAACGGATTTTGATGCGGTTTTTTTAATACATAAAGTGATTAAAGAGGAAATATTTGTGTGTTTATTTCATAACCGTTCGAAGCCGGGGCAGGTCGCTAGTATATATCATAAAAATCATAAAAGTAACCTATAACTTTATAATACCACACACTCACAACATTGTGGTAATTGCACAGATGAAACCGCGGTCTCAGTTTAGTTTATAAGCAAATATAAATAAAGGGATTTCGTAACATATCACTTAGGGTCCTAATGATGTATTGGTGTAATATATGGCGATTAACTTGCAGTTTAGGGATGACCCTTGTTTTGCAAGTGCAAGCGAAAATTGCTCTCTCTCACGCGATCGTATTTCAGTCTGGATTAAGTGGTCGAAAAAATCATTGCCCAAAACTGATGTGTAATTTAAGTATTTACTCTCTGTAATATTATGAGCTGATCATTTTATTATTACGCAGTTTTCAGAATTACTTTAATCTAGAAATTTGAATAGAACAGAAAAAATATAAAAAAGGTTGACAGGGGCGATTGAAGAATTTAAGATTATCATAGGTAGGTATATATTAGTTTAGTTGGCAAGTTGAATTTGCATAAAGTTAGTAAGTTGTCTAATCAGGTGTTATCCTAGGGTAGTGTCAGAAGTCTCCGGAACCGGCGTGTTTGTATGAGAAGGGTAATTAATGAATGTGGAGGAAGCCAAAAAGGTCTGCAAGGATCGTAAGATTTGGCACTTGATACTGTCTGGCTACCTCGTGAGGGACTTGGCATGAACATACATATGTATGTAAATACGTATTAAATTACCCGATTTAACAGAATCTTGCGTAGATTATTTAATATTGATCATTATTCGTCCATGAATGTCATGTCAGGGTCTTGAGTAAAGTGCATTTTGTGAGATTTGGTGACAACGAAAAAATACACGTTGCATTGATTTCTCCATGATTATTTGATTTGTACACTTTGAACAAAATTTTATGAAAAACCACCGAAAGGGACAAATTTACTCAACTCCCGAAAGTCAGTACAAAAAACTGCGTCCGTATTTTTTAGAAGGCGCTAAAGCTTGACAGATGCTCTGGACGTAATTAAGGCACAGGTAAAAACCTATACAGCCAACATATTTCAAATACTAAAATCTGTAACATTATATCATGACCTAACTATTGCTACGGATTTGCAACATGACAATTGCAAACCCGGGGGCTTATTGTGTATCTCAGTTGCCAACTCAAAATGGAAAAGTGTACATCAAATAGCTGTCAAATGACGTGTTTTAAATTTGCTATCTCATGTGACCAACAGAAATACAACAGAGATAGTAAACTCAAATGACGTCATTTGATGTACACTTTTCCATTTTTAGTTGGCAACTGAGACACATAATAAGTACCCTGGACGTTATAGCAGTAGGAAAGAATACATATTGTTGGCTGGCGGTCGGTATAGCAGTTTAATATATAATAACATATCTGCCTTTCCTAAAAAAGGTGACGGTACCATTGGCCCCACGAGCTTTTGCATAACAAGGTGTGTTTGATATTTATGTTTTATTATTGTATGAAGCTTGTATTTATGAGAGTCTGGAGTACAATGTGAGTTATGTTGAAGTATGATAATATATCTATCGTGTTGCTGAATGTAAATAACTGCCACGTTCGTTGAAGAGTTAGTCTCCCTGAATCAAATCTGAACATTCTAAAAGATTGGTCTTTTAGAATGTTCAGATTTGATTCTTAACAGGGATTGAATATCTGTATTTCATAAAGTGTTCTATATTATGTTAATTTTCATTGCATTCATTTATTTTCCCCGTGTTTGTCCAGATCCTCTGTCTAGAATAGATCAACTACCGTCCTGCCTGGTAGTTTGTAAGAGGCGAGCAAAGATGAAACATTCCATTACCAATAAGAACAGTGATGGTAAGGTGCTGTGCAGCAACTTTTCCGGGCAGGAATAAATGGCTTCACTTATTCTTGTCACCATAATGACATTGTTACGTTTTGGTCCGAAGTTCAGGTTAGCAGGTAGACTTGCACTATAGGCCAAACACTCCGGCCTCAGGACAGTAACGTTCCTAGGTACAATATGTTTGGTGTCTACAGTCTGCGATTATCTCTTACCATCAGAGGAGCCACGTAGGTGGTAGAGTTTCGCAGCGACTCACCCGGATTGGTACCACCGCCTTATCTATTCCTACCGCCATAACGTCATGACGTGTTCCGGATCGGAGGGTAAGGTAGCCGGTTAACTTACTTTGGCTCGAGGCCTAACATCCCGGCCTTCGGTTGGCAACGCAACATTACCACCTTTGGTGTCTTTAGGCGGCGGAAATTTCTTACCATCAGGAAATCCGTCTGCTTGTTTGCCTTTCAATGTTATAAAAAAAAAACATGCTCGTTTACTGTCTTGTCATATAAAATCCTACAAATAATTTTCTTTCGTTTCTACTTTTAACTAAGTATTGAATTTGTGCAAACACACGAAATGGTTATAAAAATAGGTAACAATTTAATTTCTTAACACGTTCACTGCGTAACAGGCTGATATCGGCCTGCCGCGGTACTTCAGCTAGTGCGGACGAAGAAACCTATGTCCCTCTCGCTTGTGCGAAACAATTTTTGGACCTCTCATAGTAATAGTAAATCAATCAGCTGGTTGTCAGTTCTGTAAGGGCCAATTTTTTTTTCATATTTCGACCTATATACTTTGGGGAAGGTTGTTTAGTTTAGTTTAGGTAATTAGTGTAGAAATTTAGCGAGTTCTGTGATAAAACTCATAAATGGTTAATAAATCACACGGAATTAAGAAAAAAAAAAATCAGAAAATCAAGTAACACCTAAAGACCATGTCCTTAAGATGAGCGCTAAACGAAGGAATTGTGCAGGGTACTACGAGATACTGCGGAAAACCTATAATAGTACCCAAGTAAAAAAAAAGTTAATAAAATAAAAAAAATATTGCAGGAAATGCAACCAAAACTTTTTCGTAACATGGTTCCAAGACAGGCATAAGTAAATAAAAACATTTTTCAGTTCTTTTACGATAATTCTGTTTTATTTTCGATATCCCTTTATTTTTCTCTGTCACATCACTACTAAAAATACTTTCTAGTGCGATTCAGGTCGATATTGGTCTGCCGCTTTTCCTGCTTTATTTCTCATTTCCTGTTTGGCAGATCCCGGGGCGAATCAAACCTTAAGAAGTTGGGTTCAAGGTCATTCTAACAATGTAAAAAAAATGTATACATTATGTTTCCACAAAGTTATAGCAATTTAATCTATCCTTGTGCTGGTGGGTCTATAAAGACCTGCCACGCGCTGGCGGAAATATAATTGGGGGCGCATTTTGGCCCACCGCCGCACCAGATGAACAACTCTGATTTTACTTGCCGCAGAAACGTATTAAATACAGAAAGTATTTAAGTACCTGTTTTCTTAAAGTAGGAAAATATTTTTATTGGAGATCACCATAAACAAATCTCTCTTTGTTATTTTGTAAGTACTCTCAGTTGTGACTAGTCACTTATAAAATAAATAACAGAATTAACGCTGTATATACATATGCGCTAGACCTCTTTTTATAAATTGCACAAATTCCTAAAGTCCTAGAAAGAAGAAATAAATAAATATCTCTGGACAAGTCACACAAACTGAATCCAACCCCAAAGTAAGCAAATTATGTGTTTGGTTTATGGATGTTAGTCAACGATACTAATACGTTGACACACTTTAATAAATACTATAAATTGTCACCTCTTTGGTCTATGGGTCGGGCGTTAGACTTGACTTCTTGAGGTCCCGGTTTCAATCCCCGAGTCGGGCAACAAAAAAAATTTGAAATTGCGTATTTACAATTTTTTAATAAAAAAAATGATGTCCGGGATTGAATATGTGCCCGGTTGGCGATAGGCTTGCCACCTATCACATTGTGGGACTTAGTATCTTCGGCTAGTCGTGGGTGCCTTGGTTGTGCCTCTGCTTACTTTTGCCGGGATATGGGCTTGAAGATACTTACTTACTTATAAATTGTATAATACCAAGACCCTGAAAAACAGACATCTCATCATCACAAATGCATGCCCCCCTCGGGAATCAAAGCCGAGTCTTACGGTTAGCCGATGGAGTTAGACATGTACGCTAACCTGACCCTATCTTGTTGGCTTTCCTCGACCAAGGAGGTCAATTCATTTCTAGTTCAAATTTGCATGAAGTAGTATGGTACATCGTCGTTTCTAAAGGCTTGTAATTATATGCTGTTCACACAAAACGGCGTCATGTACATTCCCACACGAACAAAGGTTTCCGTAATACCAGGAGCTGATGATTAAAAAGCGTTTTTTCCTTAACATGAATGTGATTTGAATTGGAAATTATGTATACCTTCTTTTACATTATGTGCCTATACCATAAACCACAGCAACTGTTGAAGTATAGAATGTTTTAACAGAAAATCTGGGATAAGTTTTCCTTGCATCCAATTTTTTACAAAGGTACATTTTTATTTTGTGGATTTTTGTTTTTTTTGTTGGTTAAGTTTACACGTAGTCCTTTGGTTTTGTTGATTACAAAACGTTGACGTTGATCTCAGGTAAGTTTCCGGGTTCGATTCCCTGGCCAAGTTATTCAAAGTTAGTTTTTTAAATTTCTAATAAAAGAATCGTTGCTCGGTGTTGGATGGCGATTGGCGTTTTGGCGAGCGTTGGTGATAGGTTTGCCCATTTATCCTTTCCTATCTTGCGAGATTATACTTTATTAATTTTCGAGAATTAAGTACGTTCGCATATTCGTGTATGCTTTGATTGTACCTCTGCCTACCACTTCTTGGATGCAGGTGTAAAATATTTTTTTGTGGTTATTTCAATAAAATTTTGTAAATTAAGCGTAGTAAAGTGTGATTTCAAGTAGCAAAAGCCATCTAGATACACAAATATAAAGTATTTTCTTCGAAAAAATTAATAAACAGACATTTAAGCATATACTGAACATGTAACTTCCTCCTTTTTTCAAAGTCGGTTCAAAGTTATCAATGCTGTATTAACGTATAAATTATCAAGAACATCATTAACGTATTTATGTCAAATTATTAACTAAGTGTTTATGTAAAAACCACCACAATAATTTTAAGTTTAAATAAATATATCAGAAACATCACTTCACAAAAAATACAACAGAACTGATGTACATAATACTGTCAAATTGAGTGTTGAAAACTTTGTATCAAAGAGTATATAAATACTACGTAATAATACAAGACTTCCATAGATACATAGCAAACCCGAATTTTGTATAAAGTTTACTTGAAAAGGTATAACCCATATAATTTGAAAGTAAGTCTAAAGGCATTCAGGTATAATGAAAGTAGTGTCATATGATGGCGAATAAAAAACATAGAAAACTATTTTTTTTAATTTTTTTTATATGAATGTTGCGCCAAACTGACTTGTAGATTGAAATTGGTACAGAATAGAAAATTCGTTTTATTTTTGTTTTTTTCGTCAAGGTATCACAATGTGCCGGTAACAACACCGGTGGGTTTAATATTTTTTTACAAATTAATTTGCCTCATTTTGGGGCCGGTTAAGACTTTTAGGCCATACTGCCACGTCTTTCGTATTAATAATTTTTTTAACAGTCATTAGTCATTTCAGGTCATAATTCATAAGTAATAAGTCAAATTATCTCAGGGTCTTGAGAAAAGCCTCGTCACTCAAGCTCATTTAGTGAGATTTGACGGCAACGAGGAAATACACGATACACTAATTCTTCACAAATATTCACTAATAATTGCGCTAATTGCCACCAACATTAACTAATTTTACTCATTTACACGAAGTTCAACAATGACGAAAAAACTACGACGGGTCACCTTTTTTGGCGTGTTTCTGTTTCGTTTCGGAGGCTAAAGTAACCGGTAAACTTATTTTGATCGAGGCCTAACATCCTAGCCTCAGGTTTGCAACTCACCATTACCACCTTTGGTGTTTCTTTTGAATTTCTTACCATCAGGAAATCCGTCTGCTTGTTTGTCTTCAGATATCATAAAAAAACAAAAGAACAGAAAAATGTAGTAATTAAAATTTTTGATTCTCACTCTTCAGAAATTGAATTTTTACGAAATAGATATTTAAAATGATTCTATACTTTTGTAAGTATGGTGTGAATCCGTCTGAGCCGTAAATTTAATCCAATTATAATAATAATAGGAAGTTGGAAACAAAGTTTTTCCTCATAGAAACTAATCTATATTTTAATCCAAGCTATCCTCTATGCGTTGTTTAAATTTCATGAAAGCAGTCAGCAGTTCTCGCGTTCTCGAGTAACAAACAAACATACATATTTTCACATTAATTTATTAATAGGATGCTGTCAATCAACAAGATAGTTAATAATTTAACAATGCTCTTTGCTTATACTCCAGAGTGAAACATTATCTAGACATAAAATAAGTCTCTTGAATATTTTTCATTTAAATTAGTAGGTTTGCGTCGGCAATTTACATAATACTTCCGAGGTCGTCTCCGTCTCGTTCTGACGTCAGAGCAATAAACTGATTTCCTAGACGCGACAATTTTCATTTAGTCGGTGGATAATAAAATAGGTAATTACTATGGTTTAAGTTATTACAAATGGCTCTTCTAGAGAAGTTTATAAATTGTGTTTTTATGTTATTGCATAGCTTCTAACGCGGGCCTTGAGCGTGGAGACCGAATCCAGAAATTCCGTAACAAAAATAACCTAACACCCCCCACTCCGACCGGCACATCGGTGATACTTTTTAGTTTTTCCGTCTATCGATGAACAGCAGAACTTTTAATGACTTTTTTAAATATTACGCTTGTCTCATTAGTTCAGCAACTCGACTCTAGGTGGCATTGGTTGTATCGGCGTTACTGCGTATGCGTAATCCCCTCTTCGCCCCGCAATCTGGTGACTTATGCCTGCTTATGCAATAGCTTTACCGCGGCAGTCTCCGATTGCCACACGTCTTTTTTCTTACTTCTTTACCTTAATATTACATTCACCTTTTATGATAGGTAAGACTTGGCTAACTTTTATGTGTCAATAAAAAGTCCGGGACTTTTAGACAGCTTTTGTTTAAACAACAAACAAGTTAGTAAACAAATTGTGCTATTTACCTACCTTAAAACCGTTTATTTTTAAAGGGAAAGATTTCGCAAACTCATATTCTGTGCCAATAAAAATGTAACGACTTGTATATAGCTTTTGTAAAATGTAGGCCTGCAAGTTTGAGACCACAGTAAAAATATTTATTAACTTTAAGGGAACTACATACTGTGCAACATATAATGTACTAGCTAAGCCGACAGACGTTGTCCTGTCCTAACTATAAACGTTGAATATTTTTTATGAAGCTTCTCTTGACGATAACTAACCCGTCTCATAAGTATATTATAGTTACTTGCATTTATTGAAATAAATGTCCCTGGACAAATTACGCAAATTGACCCAACCCTAAAAGTAAGCAAATTATATACTTGTGGTGTTAGAGATATATAGAATTACTTATATCTATATATGTCTAACACCATTATTCATAATGTATCATTACTATTCGTTATAAAGTAAATTGCTAAATTTACGTAGTCTTTTTTCGCTAGACTTTTTTTACGAATCACACAAACTAATTCAACCCCCAAGTAAGCAAAATATATGCTTTTGTTGTATGATGGTGTTAGACAATGGTATAAAATAAGAAATAATTTACTGATTTTACGTGGAGTTTTTCTGCGCTAGACTTTTTTAAGAATTAGACAAATCGATCCAGCCCCAAAGTAAGTAACTGATTCATATTTTTAAATGAAGAAACACTTGTATTGTTTTAAGTATCACTTATAATTTATAAATAGCCTACCGGTTTCGCTTATGACAGCTTCCAAATATGCATAATTTTAAATGAAGAAATACTTGTACTGTACACCTTGTCAGCTTGTTGTATGACAGCTGTTATAAACGAAACCGGTAGGTTATTTATAAATTATAAGTGATACTTAAAACAGTACAAGTGTTTCTTCATTTAAAAATATGAATATTTGGAAGTTTAACCAAGCGCTGACGATGGAAAATATCAAATATGTAAGTAAATGATATGATTGTGATGTAAGAAATCTTTATATGGTTATGGATTATAAGTATTATTCGTTAAAATATAAATCACTGAATTTCACGTAGATTATATGCTATAGACTTTTCTTTTACGGAATACACAAATTGACCTAACCCCAAAGTTAGCAAATTAAAAGCCTGTGTTATGAGTGTTAGCCAACAATACCAATAAATAGAAATACTTAAACATTCACACCCGGAAATTCAGAAATCGATGTTCATCACATAAATGCTGACCGCCTCAAGAATTGAACGTGAATCCTGCGGTTTGTCGGACAATATATAAGCATGTGCACTAATTCTTCGGCCAATAAGGCGGTGTAGAAATAAGAAGATTTTTTTTTATTGTTTTATTAAGTTTTGCTGATTCAATTTTTGTGTATTACAGTTTTAAATTTTATTTTTTAATTAAAGACCTCATTATTTTTGTTTAAGCATATAATCACTGGAGTGGGGTAAATGTTCGTAGTAATATGTCATTTTTTATTTAGCTTCCTTTTTTGTAGTACACATTAGTTAATAGTATAAAAAACCTGTAGCAAAAAGGAAACTAAATAAAAGCTTCCTTTTTACTAAATATACCACACATTACATACATATAAGAAAGTTAGGTTTGTTGTTATAAGTATGTTAAAAAAGCGTATTATAAGTGTGTTTCGCAAAAAAAATATTTATTTAACTGTTTAGGGATAGAAATTAAAAAATCTTTATTGGGCTTTGTTTTAAAGTAAATAATAGCCGTATGATAAGTTTACTTACTATGTAAAGTTTGCGAATTGTCAAGTGGTATAGACCTCATTGACGACTAATATTCTATAGGGCCATAGATCACCGGGACGCCATTGCGACACCGCCTTGGCTACGTCTAGTGTCGCAACTTCGCCAAACTGAGTCGCCAAATACCGTCTCCAATGCGTTTAGTTTTGTCTCGGGAAAATCAGTAATGGACGTGAAAATTACTGCACTGTTATTATATTATTGCCAGCGTTGCAAAAAGATGATACGAAAAATAGAAAAAAAATCACACATGTACATCCGTTTGTATTAAAACGAAGCCAAAGCGGCGTTTTTCTCAAACTCTGAAGATTTAAGAAAATACCATGAAAAAATGTTTAATTATCTGAGGATGTCAGCGGATCCCAAATCACAAGTAGGAGACCATTGTTACCAACAGAACTCTTAGGCCACGTGTGTAATTACCCAAAATTTCAGTACGGAACATAATAACTGTACACACTAACGCGCTTTGACGACAGGAATGTGGTGGTGACAAACTGGGCGAGTAGCTCCACAGCAACCTATATTATTCGATATCATATAACATGAAGAAATAATCTTATTACACTCGGCCAATAGGGTAAAATTTAAAATCTAATACATACCCAATACATTCAAAGCATACCCAATGACGTCACAGGACGGTTTGCATAATATCGTTTCATTTATTCGTCCTCCCATCAAAATTGTCACAGACGGATATCCGTAAATCCGAGGAAGGATCACGCCGGTTCTATAAATGAGGAATGAGAATTTTTCAGCCACATTTATATCCTAGCGAAGGGTGAATGATTCCTCTTTTATTCAGTCTGGGAAATGGAATAAGGACGCTTGTTTTATGCT
>NJDD01002186.1:144056-159400 GCA_002245505.1 Calephelis nemesis | reverse complement strand
AATAAAAAAAAAAAAAAATCAAAAATGTTTATTCGATTCTTTTTTGAACATTAACACATTGCGATAGGAGTCTCCTTTTAAGTGCAAGCGCACTTGTGTTAGGTGACACCGCTCTTCCATTGAATATAAACATTAACGTTAAGGCTGGTTAAACACCCTGAAATTTAATTTAAAAGCAAATTTTATAATGTTAGTTATTATTTCTCTTTTTTTATAAAAAAAAAAATAATGTGTGTGAGCATAAAATGGTAAAAATAAAAAGTTTCTACTGTTTTTTACAGTTGTTTGATAGAATGCAATCAAACTTAATTTATTTCCCAAAACCACTATCTCTTAATAGAAAACACCGACATCACCTTACCTCAAACGAAGGGACGAAAAGATAAATACTATCTTGACTTAATGGCTTTCTGTCTCATGTCTTAGGAGGGCGTCCATCCGTGGCATACGCGTCAGGTCGCCGGCACTTTGATTTGTCTTCGTTACTCGGACATTTCCCTTGATGCGTACAGAATTCTCAACTTATGGTCACTGTATTCAATTTGGTACTTAGAAGACGATTGTTTTGTGACTTAACGACGAAATAAAGTTGAATTTCTAACATTCAATTTTTGTAATTGTTTACGAGTAGCAAAGTTCTTAAAGACAAAACATAGTTTTTCCCCGTGTTGGTCCGGGCTCCTTAGTAGAATAGACCATCTGCCTTCTTTGCCAGGCAGCTTGTAAAAAGCGAGCGTAAACTCACCATCACTAACACCGTGACATCTGACTAGGTGGTAGAGTTTCGCAGCGATTCGCCCGGATTGGTACCACCGCCTTACCTATTCCTGTCGCCATAACGTCATGACGTGTTCCGGTCCGGAGGGTAAGGTAGCCGGTAAACTTACTTTTGCTCGAGGCCTAACGTCCTGACCTGAGGTTGGCACCGCATCATTAACATCTTTGGTGTATCTCGGCGGCGTGAATTTCTTACCATCAGGAAATCCGCCTGCTTGTTTGATTTCCTATAACATAAAAAAGTAGCAGTTTGAGCTGGACAACAAAGTGTGGGGGACAGTTCAATGAATAATCATAATAAAATCTATAACCCATAGTAAAACATATCCGCAACGTAGTTAAAAACCATTTCAATCACTTTATCTTTAGAAAAAATCTGCATTGAAATTAATCTTATCGTTTAGGAGTTACGATGCTACAGAGAAGCACACATACACGTACAGATCAAACTTATAACCTCTATTTGCTAGTTTACTATTTTATCCCTTGACGGTCAAATAAGAATGAATAATTATTTATTTTTACATAAAAATAGTTATAGTATCGTAAAATCTTCAAAAAATAACTCCATGGCCCTTGTCATTCATGTTATTTGTAAAGGACAAAGGTTCATGCAGTATGAATTTATTTAACTTTAACTTGATTACTAAAAATTGCTTTAATAGTTGGAGGAAATTACATTAGTAAAATTGGAAGTTCGAGTCTAATATTGTTGCTATATATCTATCATATCCATCCAAAAAATACTTAGACTACTGGTAGCTACTAGATTAAAAATCCAATTTGTAATCTTTATATTATATGTAAAAATCAATTGCTGTTCGTTAGACTCGCTAAAACTCGACAATGGCTAAACCAATTAGGCTAAATTTGGTTTTGAACTATTTGCATAAGTCCAGAGAAGGTTTAAAAGATAGGAAAAAGGGAAAATCTGCGAGGAAATTAGAAAAAACAACATTTTAATTTTTCCCATACAAACTAAACGGGTGAAACGAAGTGAAAACTAGAAGGGTGAAATTTGTATTTGATATTTTCCATCGTCGGCGCTGGGTAAAACTTTCAAATATTCATATTTTTATATAAAGAAACACTAGTACTGTTTTACGTATTACTTATAATTTATTATTTTTTAACTAGCCTACCAGTTTCGCTTAAACACCGGTACCTAAACCGGTAGGCTATTTAAAATAGTAAATTATAAGAGATACGTAAAAAAGTACAAGTATTCATTAAAAAAATTTAACATATTATTTGTGGTTCGCAATATTTTATATTTGAAATATTTTAAAGTGACAATTTCCTTAGCAGCTTTGTTATATAACGCATTACGGCGCTAAGCTGTCTGGTTTCCTTTTTAAAATATCACTACTATCACAATAAACTAGGTATTCTGTCAGGCGTCTTGTGACGAACTTGTATTTTTTAAATATCTTAAAGAAAAGAAAATAAAAGAAGGAAGAGAAATTAGAAATATCCTCTTTTACGCAAAAGTACTAACGAACAACACGTAGCCGTAACTATGTGATTTCCCACCGTTTTTTATTATCAATAATTATTCCTGTGTTAAAAGAACAAATTGTACTATAATTTTGACCTAATAGCTTTCTGTCTTATGTATTAAGAAAACGTCTATCATTGGCAAACGCTTCAGGTTACCGGCACCTTAATTTGTCTTCGTTACTCGGACATTTCCGTTGATGTGTACAGAATTCTCAACTTATGGTCACCGTATTCAATTTGATGTTTCGAAGCTGATTGTTTTTTGAATTGACAAAGAAAACGTGTAAATTTCTTTTAATTGAGAATATAACTATCTACTTACCATTATTTCACTACCACATCGCGGTTTGTTCAAATTTTTGTTGTAAGCTAGTTAATGATTCTTAGATATCAATAACAAATATTAAACGACATTACCAAGCGCCGACGATGCTGTTCAATTGCTGTTCGTTAGTCTCGCTAAAACTCGAGAACGGCTGGACCGATTTGGCTCCTTTTGGTTTTGAATTATTTGTAAAAGTCCAGGGAAGATTTAGAAGGTAAGAAATAAGGGAAAATTGCGAGGAAACTAGGAAAATCAACATTTGAAATTTTTCCATACAAACGGAACGGGTAAAACGAAGTTCGCCGGGGTAGCTAGTATCAAATATATTTCGTATTCATTTCGTTTTATTTTTAGCTAAAATAATTTCACTTACTCTTGTCTAAAAATGATATACACAGTGTAGCATAAATTATCAAGGGGCCTTACTTGATATATTTCCAAACATGCGTGGGCTAGGTTTAAATATTAAAGGGATATAAATAAACACTCCTCTCGGAAACGGGCTGTTTCACACTACTTGTTTTCAACTTTGCTAACATTTATACTCAAGACGTATTGCAAGGTGCATTTTTCTGGCTTCAATTACAATCTACGTCAGTAGAATGTAGACTTTAAATAAGAAAAGTCAAGGTTTACATTTCTTTGAGTATGACAAACAAATAAGTCAACGTCGTCACCTGAGGAAACGGAGAACGATGCGGCCTTACAAATAGGGTTGTCAGATTGGAAATTTGAAATATCTGGTTCAGTGAGATTTAGATGTCGCAGTAATTCTAAAACACAATATGAAAAATAATAGTCTATCCTTACATAAGAATTAGTTATGGTCTTTATTTATGGTAAAACAATAAATAAATGAAAAACATTTTTTTTTGGAAATTGTTAAACAGTCTAAACAAACCTGTGCAAACATTTTGAATTATAGAAAGCATTTTGGCTACAGTTACAATTCACTTTACTTGGCATACTATATTTTATGTTACAGGTACTTCACGCTTTTTTCTTAAATTTAAATTAATGTATTATCAAACCAAATTTATGAGATCAATAAATAAGTGTGATAATATATGACGTTGAAATATAGAAATACATCCTAAAAAAAATAACTTGACATTTTAATAGTAAAACTAGTTTTTGATTTCTAAAATGCAATAGATTTTTTCTTCAATCAAAATTATGAATGTTGTCTAGATTGCAAAATGTTAAAAATATCTATCTATCGGACATCTGGTAAGTGGCAACCCTATTCACAACAAGTTTATTTCAATTTTCTACTGAGTGCGTCTGGATGGTGAAAAACACTTAACTGTATGTGAGACTACAATTTCTTTTCCGAAGAAGATGTTTGAGAACAGAAATTGAGATATTCTTAAAACAAATTCCGCTTGTTGGTTTTATTCGATGAAATTATCTTAAAAATAGTACAAACCCTAGTTAAAGTCAAACCGATATTTTAGGTTTTCCCCTTGTTGGTCCGGGTAAGCTGAGTAGAATAGACCATCTGCCCATCTGCCAGGCAGCTCGTAAGAGGCGAGCACTAGTTAAAATATAGTCAGTACCAACTAGACCACAAGTGGTAGAGTGTTGTACATAGATACCATGTTAGCCTATAGTGCAAGTTTACCGGCTACCCTACCCTCCGGACATTATAGCGGCAGGAAAAAGTAAGGCTGTGGATACCTACCCGGGTAAGTTGCTGCGCAGCACTCTAGTACCAGTTTTCCAGTTAGTATTGACCTATATTTTAACCAGTGCTCGTCTCTTTCGAGCTGTCTATCAGAGAGCCAGATGGTCACATTAATAGCAACAGAAAAAAAACTGACGCTTTTTACTAGTTATTAGGAAAGTTGGTCTATGACGGGAACATTGAAATAATTGAGAAGAGAATAAGAATCAAGGTGTGATACTAATAAGGACGTGACCTATTTTTATACATATGTAAGTACTCATATATCTTCATACTAAGTCCCTTGCAGAGTAAACAAAGAGCATCGGTGTCAAGTACTACTATTATACATACATTACTCTTTTTATTCAAATACAATAGTTTCAGAGACTAGACACTACACTTGGATAATGCCCAAGCGATTTCATCGTTTATGAGTGTAGGTGTCATATTAGGAGATATAGCTAACAAAAACACTCGTTATTCTTATTACAGGCCATTTTTCTGTTTACATGCGAAATTGCCAAACGAAATGAAGAATGTGGATAAATAAACCGACCATGCCCTTCACGAAAATTGTAATGACGTAGATATATTGGCGCCTTCTCGAGTCATATTTCTGAATTTAATGTAGACTAGCTGTGCCCGCGACTTCGTTCGCTTGTAATTTAACAAACAGTTATTTAGTTAACTTACAAGTTATCGAAAATTAAAGTATTTAGTAGTAAGTAGGTACTTATTATTGTTATATCAGCTACCTACCAGTAAAAGTCCCGTTGACATCAGTTGAGCCATTTCAGAGATTAGCCGGAACAAATAGATAGACCGATCAACAAACCAACAAACATACAATCAGAAATTGTGAAAATGTTATCTTGTTATATGTACCTTAAAATATTCATGTTCCTGTAGCAAAAAGCGGTTATTTTAACATTACAAACAGACACGCCAATTTAATTTTATTTGTATAGATGTTACTTTGAATGTTATATTGGTACTTTTGTATTGTAATGGTTCTAATGTCGTATAAAAAATAGTGTTAATAGTGCTTGAAATACCTATACCTATTTATAACTAACTAGCTTTTCCGCCCTTTCAGTTTGTATGGAAAAAATTAAAATGTTGTTTTTCCCAGTTTCCTCACAATTGAACAGGATAAAACGTATCCTATGTCCTTCTCCCGGTTTTAAGTTACCTCCCTACCAATTTTCAGCCTAATCGGTGTAGCCGTTCTTAAATTATAAATAGTGTAACTAACACCACTTTCTTTTATATATATAGATTACACCTGCAAAAAGAGAGATCGATACGAAGCCTCATTTGATTTCTTTTTTCAATGGACACATTTTAGACCACCTAATCTTAATGTATGTATAAAAACACTATGGATGAAAACTCTATTTGGCTATTAATACTATCTGTACTTTAATATAGATTATAATGTCAACTTAAAATTTGGAGTACTTTAGCCTTTATTTATTATTACGAGACTTGATGACGTAATGTTCTAGGTCTAAATTCTAGGTAGAGCACAAGAAGCTTATAGAATAAGCTTTTTGGTGGAGATTTTATCATAGATTTTTACCTTTTTTTATTTAAAAGTAGGTTTTTGAGTTTAAAATTGTTATGGACAGACATACTGGCGCCTTCGCGACGCCTATTTTTGAGTGACTAAAAAAAGAGGAGGTTCTCAATTCGACTACATATTTTTTTTGTTGTACGTTTGTTACGTGAATACTTCATTAGCCAACCGATTTTGATGGTTATTTTTTAGAAATTCCCATATTGTTTATTAAGAACCGACCTGAATAATGCATAAAATCTTCACTTATATCAAGGTAAGTAAAAAGTGTTATTCATTATTAAGTGTGACTCAAAAACTACAAGTAGGATGTTGACAAAATTTATGTGGGACCATTATGACCCATTTGCTACATTTCGAAAAAAGAAATTATCAAATCGCGACGTGGTGTCCAATAAAATGGTTGGAGTTGGTTTTTGCAGTTTTGCAAATTTAATGTATGTTACTTTGTTAATGTAGGTCTGACTAGGTGGTGGAGTTTCGCAGCGACTCGCCCGAATTGGTACCACCGCCTTACCTATTCCTGCCGCCATAACGTCATGACGTGTTCCGGTTCGGAGGGTAAGGTAGCCGGTAAACTTACTTTTGCACAAGGCCGGACACCTTGACCTCAGGTCGGCAACGCACCATTACCTTCTTTGGTGTCTCTAGGCGGCGTGAATTTCTTACCATCAGGAAACCCGTCTGCTTGTTTGCCTTCCTATAACATAAAAAAATGTAGTTTGTCTAGTAATACCAAATTTTATTTGTATAGGGTTCTAAGCCTAAATTTTGAGTAAAGTTATGTTCTTTATATTTATTTGACTGCCTCTATGCTTGCGTGGTAAGCATACACGTCTAACTACATCGACCTAATACGAGGCTCGGGTTAGATTCTCGACGGGGGCAGGCTTATGTGTGATGAATATGAATTAGATGTCTGCATTTCCTGCTTTGGGTGTTTATTAAATGTATTCTAGTATCTATTTTAGTACTTCTATGAATTAGTATCGTTGACTAACACCCATAACACAAGCATTTAATTTGCTTACTTTGGGGTTAGATTCAATTCGTGTAATTTGTCAATGGATATTTATATTTACTTAATTTTTTTTATAATTTTACCAGCTGCTTTACATTTCAAAGTATGAAGCTCTTCGACAAAAACATGTCCACTTTATATCTGTTTAAATTACTTGAATTCATCAAACTGTAAAATATAAATTGTGTGAGAATTTTTGAATATTCTTATAAAATATTTCAGTGTAACGGAAACTACTTATGACCATTTTTCCCAACCGATTCGGGGAAAACCAATGACCTGAAAAATGTTCCTTGCGCGCGAAGCCTACTTTGTTAAAACTAATACAACATAAAATGATTTAAACCATTTTATGCATTGTCTGGCAAAGCTATTTTCTTCATCAATCAAATTATAGTTGTAAAAAAAAGCATCTTCACGCCCATATCCCCAAAGAGATAGGCAGAGGCACAACCTCAAATTATAGTTGTAAGTAAATCAAATTAGTTTAAAATATTTTCTATCAAGGTTTTTACTACGCTTTTATATTGCGTTATGTTATAAGTAAACAAAAATGAACAAATCACTAGCTTCCGCCCGCGACGTCGTTAGCTTGAAATAATTAGCGTGATATGTCGCATATAGCCTTCCTCCATAAATGGAGTATCTAATACTAAAATAATTTTGAAAAATTCTTTAGTAAATCACAATTTCGATTTGAAATCGGAATTTGAAATTGTTATTTCTGTGATTAGCGCGTTCAAGAAAACAAATAAAATCTTCAGCTTTGTAATATTACTCTATGTTACATAGTATAAAACAAAGTCCCTTTTTGCTGTCTGTCACTATATATGGTTAGATCTTTAAAACTGCGCAATGGATTTTGATGCGGTTTTTTAATAGAGTGCTTCAAGAGATAGATTAGCGTGTATTTGTGTATTTGTATTTATTTGTATATGTATTTGTGTATGTATTGTATATGAACTAAGATTGAAGTTGGTCTACCGTGCCAAGCTGGGATGGACTGCTAGTTAAGTGTAAGTTATAAAGAACTGTTAATTGGATCTTAATCCAAATTTGAAGACCAATGGAGAAGAACTTGTTTAAAAAATCTTATACATAGCATATTTCACTTGTTAAAAGCCTATTATAAAAATTGATATATCTATTTATATACCGACTAAAATACATTACACATTAACCACAAAATCGTAAAAAACTGCCTAAATTTTTCAAATCAACTAAACACGCAGTCACTGTAACAGGCATATAATACAAATAATATTAATATTTTTGTTTTCGTATCTTTTTCTATTTTTAAATAAAGTATATACAAGAATACTATAGTGTCCTCGTGGCTGCCTGCCGGGTGATTTGCTGACACAGGGTATCCAGGGTCTCTTGCTGTGTTATGTGGTTAAGTTCAAGAGTACATATTAGTTCTGTTAAAGTACTTATTTGTCAGAGAAAATAAAATGGTTTTGATTTGGACATAGACGCATCGCAATTACTAATTTGATAATAAATAATAAATTAATATCCCTGAGCAAATTACACAATTTGAATATTACCTCAAAGTAAGTAAATTATATTATTGTGTTATGGGTGTTATTCAACGATACTAATACATAGAAATACTGAAATAGGTGCGAAAATATATTTAATAAAAGTATAAAAATTAATTTGTACGGTCTATGTAAAATAAATAAGTTCCTGCTTCTCTATTCTATTTCTATGACCGAAAGAAGGAAGCAGAGTTCTTCTTATTCTGATATTACAGACTATCTGTGGGAGCGCTACACAAATTTTTAAAAGAAAATGTGGAAAACAGCCAGTACTTTCGTAACTGTAGTAATAAGCTCAGCACACCCATATTCAAAAGCAATAATCATGTTTTACTAAACGTAATTTTCTTCTAACATTGAATCTCAGCCAAGGAATTCTCCAAAACGAAACTGTTATACGCCAGCGAAAGTGGGGAAATTATTTTAAGAGGCAATTGAACACATGTTGGTTCCCGGACAAAGGTTTTTGCTTTCCTTTTACTTTAACTTGGAGATAATGCTTTTTTGTTGTACCCTTCTACAAAGGGCGATACGCCAAAGTTATTATGTACTGATTTTACATGATTTTATGTATAACAAGTTTTCCTATTTCTATCGATGTAGCATAATTCCAATTTAATGTTTAAAGCTTGTGAACATTCCCTTCTTAACGTTAAGATCACCTTTGAGTATCTTTAATTTCCCATGTGATTTCGAGGCTCTTGAGTGACATAGACCATCTGCCTCTCTTGTTGTAGCAAGTAGCAAGGTCACTGCTAGTAAAGTGCAGTGCTGCAACTTTCAAGGGTATTTTTCTTTTCCCTATGCTCGTCGCCGTCCTGTTCCGGTCCAGCGGTTAGAGTAACTACGGGACAGGCATCAGTTGTAATATTTGTGTATGCTGTTGAACAGGTAATAGTGCTTAACATTGCAAATTTATTCATTTATTCATAAGTATTCTATTAATAGATATAGTATACATGAATTACATTTTTGATGAACACATATTTGACTAAGGTTTTTACTATAATTAATTAATATACTATCATGCACAAATAATCACAATATTAGACTAGGTTGCTTTTGAATATGTTTGTAAAACCAAAATCTAAAATGACACAAAAAAATTCAGCAATCCCCTGAGAATACCTACCTACATGTAATTTAGCTAAAAACCATCTCGATTACGTCAAATTTCAAACAAAATTTATTATGACACATACAAACACGTCAAACTTATAACACTCCTTTCCATTAGGTATTATTAAAAATTAACGTAATAAAGTGACCACTTTTGCCAACTTTGTCAACAGCAAAGTTGCGTTTTAACGACAGTAAGGACCGAAAAAACAATTCAGCAATTAGAGTATCCACGTTCAGCAAAACTGCATCGTCGGCAGCAGTTAACATCGTCGGCTGGATTACTGCAGGAAAATATATTATTTTCACCAACAGTTCCGCAATTTCGCCACCATGTCGCGCGGGCCAATTCTGTTAGCTACAAGCGAGCGTTAATTGAAATCGGTGCTCCCACCTAATCCTAGACACTGTTAATTAAATATTTTGGTTTAATGGCTGTTTAGTGGATAGTTTAAAATGTTAAAGTACAATTTAAAGTTCCAATTTTTAACGCAATTTTCAAACTGAATGTTTTGGCTGTCTCGTTTGTCGAGTGGCTAGTATACACCTAACTATACTGACCAACGCGAGATTTGGGTTCGATTTCCGACAGGGCAGCACTTATGTTATGAAAATTTAGATGTCTGCATTTCCACACGTTTCCTGCGTTTTTCTGGGTGTTTATTAAATTTATTCTGGTATCTGCTTAATTATTTCTATGCATTCGAATCGTTAACAAACATACATAACACAAACATATAATTTTTCTTTTATACTTTAATGGGGGATAAAAGTTTGTATGAAAATTATGTTGAAGTCAAACAAAGCTATTATCCGAAGTAACTTATATACGCTGACAAAGTCGCTGGCAAACAGCTAGTAAAATGTTTGTGGTGAATATTAAAATTGCATTAAAAGGAATATACATTTTATAAATAATGCCTGTGTTGCCTTTTATATTTGAAGTCAATTATAAGAAAATTAATAATTCCGGCACCACTGTACAACTACTAATAAATATCAGCAATAAAAGCAGCCTAGATTATTGTGGATGCTTATGTTAAAACTAATTCTGATAAATTTTATAAATAATGTCTGTGCTGCCTTTTATGTTTGAAGTCAATTATGAGAAGATTAATAAATAATTCCGGCACCACTGTACAACTACTAATAAATATCAGCAATAAGCAGCTTAGATTATTGTGGATGCTTATGTTAAAACTAATTCTGATAAATTTTATAAATAATGTCTGTGCTACCTTTTATGTTTGAGGTCAATAATGAGAAGAATAATAAATAATTCCAGCACCATTGTACAACTACTAATAAATATCAGCAATAAGCAGCTTAGATTATTGTGGATGCTTATGTTAAAACTAATTCTGATAATCCGCTGATGCTAATATTGAGAAGTTCAAATTTATTTTTATTTCAAGTCAATCTATAAGAGGCACTTTTGACGCGTCTATATAATACTAAATCTACCACCGGATCGGAAAGCAGCCCTACACTGACAAGATCCGGCTAGACACTCAGCTGGCTTGTCTTTTTTACATAAACAAGTTTTTATAAACGCTTTGAGTTTGTGGCACTGTTGTGCCACTAACAGTTTTTATTTTTAGTAAAAAAAATGTGTTATATAATAATGTATTACATAATAATAATGGCTTTTTTACTAAAAATAAAAAAATAATTATTTTTGGGCACTGCAGTGCCCACGGACTGTCAAGTGGTAATTAATGTGTTGATATATTATTTTTATAAGAGATTGACATTTGCAACAAACCTGAACTTTCTTAGCACTTCCACTTAACATGAAGACGTATCGAAAAATTAATTTTCCATTATTAAATGACAATGTAATTCTCTTCATAATTTCGAGTCCGTCAAAACAAACTCAACGTGACATTTTGAGAGCCACTCAGGAAAATTCACCAACTTAATAAGCCAAAGATAAAACCTCTTGACAATAGGCAGTCAACGTCATTTGCAAGCAATGGGTACCGCAGAAGCCCTGAAAGCTTCGGGAACAAAAGCGCCGGGTGTGAGCTTCAAGCAAAAAGCTATACTCGTAACGCGGCGTAATGCAAGAGTATTTTTCCCTACAAAGATGTTTTTCGAAGGAAAAATGTATGTGACGAAGACGGGAATGGAAGCGTGAAGATTATAATTACCTTGATGACGCTTCGACCTGCTTTTTTCTAGTTTTAGGTTGATATTTCGAGGTTTTTTTAAAAAGTAGCGAAAAGATAAGTCGCTCGCTTCTTGGCAAGAGTCAGCCTTTATCTGCAAAAATATTACTTAACTAGCTGCGCCCCGCGGTTTCACCCGCGTAAGTCCCAATCCCGCGGGAGCTCCGGGATAAAAAGTAGCCTATATGTTATTCTCGGTCTTCAGCTACCTACATACCAAATTTCATCGTAATCGGCTTTGTAGTTTTTGCGTGAAAGAGTAACAAACATCCATACATCCATATATACAAACTTTCGCATTTATAATATTAATAGGATATTTAAATAACGAATTATGACTTTCGGGTTTATTATTTATATAGATTTATTAACATTATTTACATTATTTCATAATACATCATTCGAGTTTTTTTATATATATTATTATCATGCTTAGGTTATTTATTTATTGTGCATGATGCCTTCCCCTCTGTCAGCACAGGTTCTAATTTTTAGGGTTGGGTGGAAGAAATCTGTAGACCTAAAGAAAAGCCTACCTTTAACAGAAAAAACAGAACAGTGATAAGCAGAAATGTACTGTTTATCACTGTCCGTGTTTTATGTCATAAATTATGTACAATAAAAAATTAAATAAATAAATAAATTCTTTGGAAACTTTTTGCTGTAAGTGGATAGGTTTTATACGATTAAACTTCCTTTATGGAAGTATGTCTACTTATTTACTTCAATTTACCAACCGTAAAAAATGTAAAAGTATCTAAATGGTGCATTTAAGTCAAAAAATCTTCACATTCCATTACAATTTTACGTTTTCTTGCTAAGTGTGAAGCCAGACATAGCTTAAGTCAGAAGTAGCTGTGATAATTGCGGCTGTTGTCGTCATAACATGAAATTATTATAACTCACTTTCCCCATCTACAAGTAATCGTCGAGGGAGTGACGAACGAAATGAGTTTGAATTGGCGAATTTCACATTTTATGGAAGTGAAATCATTTTTCCATTATTTTTAATGCTTAGACTATGAAATGTATGTGATATCTTTGTTTGTAGTTTTGATTAACCACTTAATGAGATTATCTTATTAGTAAAAGGCACTTTTGGTCTGTCAATTTAATTTTTTAACTCTCGACCGAAAAACACCCCTCTTTGTGTGTGTGTCTGTGTATGTATATGTAGGTGAGTGTGGGTATCTGTATCTGTCTGTGATATCTTAACTGAGTTTTGGCGCCATCGAGAAAAAAGATGGTGGAAGTTTTTTCATAATTATTGAATTTTGTGTTAAAATTGAGTGAAATTAGTCAATTTTGGTGGCATTTTGTACAATTTTGTTCAGTGAATGAGCACAAATGAAATAATTATTAAGAAATTGGCGTATCGTGTATTTCCTCGTTGCCGCCAAATCTCATTACAGAATTTGTGTAATGAGCCACCGCTTTACCCAAGAGCCTGACATGACTTCCTGACGACTTATGACTGATGACTAATTATCCTATTAATATTATAAATGCGAAAGTTTGTATGTATGGATGTATGGATGTTTGTTACTCTTTCACGCAAAAACTACAAAGCCGATTACGATGAAATTTGGTATGTAGGTAGCTGAAGACCCAGAATAACATATAGGCTACTTTTTATCCCGGAGTTCCTGCGGGATTGGGACTTACGCGGGTGAAACCGCGGGGCGCAGCTAGTAATTAATTGAAATTGATATAAAATTCGAAGCAAATTTCTACTTGACTAATGGCTATATACTAACCTGAAGGCCAAAACCTAAAGAAAGAAGACATCTTAACTTTTGGGTGTAAGCACTGATTTCGTTGCGGATTCGTGTTCAAAAGCTGACGTGATCGAGATTGTTTTTAGCTAAATCACTAGATACATAGTATAAAGAAAAGTCGCTTCCTCTGTACCTATGTCCCTATGTCCCTTTGTGTACTTAAATCTTTTAAACTACGAAACGGATTTTGATGCGGCTTTTTTTAATAGATAAAGTGATTAAAGAGGAATGTTTATATGTATATTTCATAACTGTGCGAAGCCAGAGCGGGCCGCTAGTTACATATAAGTTTTTTAGGAGGTTAATGATTTTTTTGTGTTAGTTTATGCTTTTCATTACATTACATTTTCATTCACTGTAGGGATATATTTTATATAATATTTGTTTTTAATACTTCTAATATAACCTCGCTCAAGAGTGAAATTTGCAAATGTAATAGCTCGGAAGATGTCTTCCAAACATACATTTTTATGAAATGTTAATATGCACTTAGTTTTGGTTTATGTTTTAATCTATGTAGCATCTGCTTTTGTTTTCACTGCTGGTCCAAAGGTAGATAATGCTTAATGTATTAAGCTCACCTTTTAACACGTGCAAGATAAATGTAGTGCACAAAAAGTTCAAAGAAAACGTTTTAATCAGCGCAACCTGTAGCTCATATAGTCATACATAATTGTAATTATGTAATACCTGCTCCGACGTCGTTCCACTCGTTTAGTATGTCTGGGAAAAATTAAAATGTAGATTTTCCTAGATTTCTCGCAGTTATACCTTTTTTATTATATTTTAAACCTTCTGTGAAGTTGAACAATGATAAAAATTATATTTTGTTTTTGGTATGAGTTCAAAAAAAGAAAACAAAATGTTGGCACCCCATTTTTTTTAACTTTTCAAAAGATCCCGCTAACTCTAGTTCTTGAATGTAGAATTATCCATGAAGAGATACCGTTATTTTACAATTTAATTATACGATATTAGGCAAACAACCGGTAATTAATCGCTCCTAGTCGGTGTCTATTTCCTTTCACGATGTTTATAACAATTAATTCAATTCCGGTTATAAAATGAGTCAGTAAAAAACTCGCTTACCTCATAAAATACCACGTTGGCCATACGAGTTCTGAAGTGGCATTTCTAGGAAGTTTTGTATACTACGAATCAAAACTGCCTTTTGAAGTTTGCTTCCTAGAATGAAGCTATTTTTACACTTCTGGGGTTTCACATTATAGTAAACAATGTACCAAAATTGTTTCGTAAAGTTGCTACACACAGCCCTTGATTTTAAGAAGCATCACGCACATCCAATAAATAAATAAATAATAGCAATATATATCCCTGGATAAGACACACAAATTTAATCCAACACCTATATAAGCAAATTACATGCTTGTGTTATGGGTGTTAGTCAACAATTATTCTAATGCATAGAAATACTTAAATAGATACCAAAATTTCAATTTAATAAACCGCAGACCCGGAATTGAAGATGTTTAAATGTTCATCACACAAATGTCAGTCCCTGCCGGGAATTGAACCCGAGCCTAGCGATTGGTCAGTGTAGTTAGACGTATACGCTAGCCTCTCGACCAACGAGGTGGTTAAATATAATGCGGAAGGCAATACTAGTCGAAGGCTTATTAATTTTAAAGATTATTGGATTTTTATAAAATAAATATTGGAAGTAGTTTAACATGAACCATACAAGTGGTACATACAACATTTAGATGTCAGCATTTCCAGGTATGGGTGTTTATTAAATTTAGTCTGGTATCGCCTTTTATCTTGACCGCCTCGTTGGTTGAGTGGCTAGCGTACACTCCTAACTACATTCACAAACCGCGAGGCTCGGGTTCGATTCCCG
>NJDD01002186.1:126699-143132 GCA_002245505.1 Calephelis nemesis | reverse complement strand
GAAGCAAATTTCTACTTGACTAATGGCTATATACTAACGTGAAGGCCAAAACCTAAAGAAAGAAGACATCTTAACTTTTGGATGTAAGCACTGATTTCGTTGCAGATTCATGTTTAAAAGCTGACGTGATCGAGATTTTTTTTAGCTAAATCACTACATAGTATAAAACAAAGTCGCTTCCTCTGTATTTGTTTCCCTATATCCCTTTGTATGCTTAAATCTTTTAAACTACGAAACGAATTTTGATGAGGCTTTTTTTAATAGATAAAGTGATTAAAGAGGAATGTTTATATGTATATTTCATAACTGTGCGAAGTCAGGGCGGGCCGCTAGTTACATATAAGTTTTTTAGGAGGTTAATGATTTTTTTATTTTAGTTTATGCTTTTCGTTACATTACATTTTCATTCACTGTAGGGATATATTTTATATATTTGTTTTAATACTTCTAATATAACCTCGCTCAAGAGTGATATTTGCAAACGTAATAGCTCGGAAGATGTCTTCCAAACATACATTTTTATGAAATGTTAATATGCACTTAGTTTTGGTTTATGTTTTAATCTATGTAGCACCTGCTTTTGTTTTCACTGCTGGTCCAAAGGTAAATAATGCTTAATGTATTAAGCTCACCTTTTAACACGTGCAAGATAAATGTAGTGCACAAAAAGTTCAAATAAAAGAAAGAAAACGCTTTAATCAGCGCAACCTGTGGCTCATACAGTCATACATAATTATAATTATGTAATACCTGCTCCGACGTCGTTCCACTCGTTTAGTGTGTCTGGGAAAAATTAAAATGTAGATTTTCCTAGATTTCTCGCAGTTATACCTTTTTTTATTATATTTTAAATCTTCTCTGAAGTTGAACAATGATAAAAAATATTTTGTTTTTGGTATGAGTTCAAAAAAAGAAAACAAAATTTTGGCACCACATTTTTTTAACTTTTTTAGATCCCACTAACTCTAGTTCTTGAATGTAGAATTATCCATGAAGAGATATCGTTTTTTGCAATTTAATTATACGTTATTAGGCAAACAACCAGTAATTAATCGCTCCTAGTCGGTGTCTATTTCCTTTCACGATGTCTATAACAATTAATTCAATTCCGGTTATAAAATGAGTCAGTAAAAAACTCGCTTACCTCATAAAATATCACGTTGGCCATACGAGTTCTGAAGTGGCATTTCTAGGAAGTTTTGTATACTACGAATCAAAACTGCCTTTTGAAGTTTGCTTCCTAGAATGAAGCTATTTTTATACTTCTGGGGTTTCACATTATTGTAAACAATGTACCAAAATTGTTTCTTATAGTTGCTACACACAGCCCTTGGTTTTAAAAAGCATTACGCACATTCAATAAATAAATAAATAATAGCAATATATATCCCTGGATAAGACATACAAATCTAATCCAACACCCAAGTAAGCAAATTACATGCTTGTGTTATGGGTATTAGTCAACAATTATTCTAATGCATAGAAATACTTAAATAGATACCAAAATTTCAATTTAATAAACACGCAGACCCGGAATTGAAGATGTTTAAATGTTCATCACACAAATGTCAGTCCCTATCGGGAATTGAACCCGTGCCTAGCGGTTGGTCAGTGTAGTTAGACGTATACGCTACCCTCTCGACCAACGTGGCGGTCAAATAATGCGGAAGGCAATATTAGTCGAAGGCTTATTAATTTTAAAGATTATTGGATTATTGTAAAATAAATATTGGAAGTAGTTTACATACATACATACAAGTGGTAATACATTTAGATGTCTGCATTTACGGGTATGGGTGTTTATTAAATTTATTCTGGTATCTATTTAAGTATTTCTATGTATTAGTATCGTTGACTAACACCCATAACACAAGCATATAATTTGCTTACTTTGGGGTTAGATTCAATTTGTGTGACTGGTCCAGGGATATTTATTATTATTATTTTTACACAAAACAACACTGTTTTATTAAGCTAAGATTTATAATTTTGGGCGCAAATAACATATTTTGCACAATAATTCCATTCCAAAACAAAAATAATTCGACAAAAATATGATGCAGAGATAATAAATTTTATTCGCAGAAACTATAATTTGAATTTGTGAATTTTTAGAATATCAATTAATTTGTGAAAGAATAAATCACGGAATACTTTAAGTATTTACTTTAAGTATTTTGAGTATTTCCATGTATTAGAATCGTTGACTATCACTAACACACATAATACAAACATATAATTTGCTTACTTTGGGGTTACATTCAGTTTGTGTGATTTGTCCAGGGATATTTATTTATATTTACTTATTTATTTACATTTTGTTCATAAAAATAGTTTTATTGGGAAAAATAAAAGTCCTATTTACATTATCCTTTACTTTAATGTTATAGTTTTTTACAAATCATTGAGATTCTTGTTACTGAATGACTGCGGTTACGATCCGGTAGTAGTTTTTTATACTAATGTCAATACGCACAAGTGCCACTTGTATGGTTCATGTAAATCTACTCCATAATCCAATAATTTTTCAAAATAGTAAGTCTTAAACTGTCGTCAACATTACGTAGTATGTGGAAGGCATTATTATGACATTTTAGGAATGAAGTTTAAATTATGTTTAACGAAACATTTTATGAGGAAAACAAGAAATCTTATAAAAATAGCTGAAGCGACATGCTTCGTTTGCTAACATACTAAAGAGTTAACAGTCTACTGCGTACAGGGGTCCTTTAGATCCCTACATGGGGATCGAAAAAACGTAAACAAAAAAGGACAACTAAGTGAGTGAATTTGACGCGAATTGTTCGTACATCTCGTAACTTTGATTATTTTGCTGATGCATGTTGTACAAAGCAATGCATTCAAGTGCAACAAAAAATATCCAGCTATTCTCTGTGGATGTATACTTCCAATAATGGTTGGGGTGTTTTTAATGCATATGCGAAACAGCTGACGGCCTTCTTTATGTAAGAGTAAATTACTTCTTTTGTGAGCTAGAGCTTATAACATTTCATATGGTTGTGAAAACATTTTATACATCGCTATTATATTTTGTAATAAATTCTTTTACATATTTCGAAATACATGTACATGGTTATTTCTTGACATTCCAGTTACTATTTGGTTAGTATGTTCAGTTCAGTTATGTTCAGTGTTTTCATAAAACGAGAGAAGATTTTGTATAAAAATATGTATCAATACACTTTTGATGCTAAATTAGACTAGTTCTGAGACAATATAATTCAATAGTACTTCACAAAAAAGATAAAACATTTTCAAAAACTTTCCTGATACATTTATTTGATCTGTTAAAGATAAATGGGCCTTTTGCGTTTCTTTACATATATGTAGTGGTATCTCGACTCAACTTTTAATATATTATGTTTTGTCATCATTGTTTTACAGGTTCATATAACAAAACTTACTTTTTTATTAAACGACTAATCGAAATCAGATAAATCAGAATCGGCAAACTTAGTGAATTGGAAGTCCAAGTGAATATAAGAATATACATATAAATTAATTGGATTTTGTAATTTAATTTAACGCCGGATTTTATTGACTGCATCTTCAGTCGACGGGTTAACGTACTCGGTTACACTAACGAATTTTCTCAAGGCGCAAGTTTGATTTCCGACAGGGCTTTTGTGTGTAATACATTTACTATTAATAAATAATGATAATTACAAAATCATAATCTTCTTGTAGAGGGAAAATAATTTCTAGTTTGTTCTAATTTGTTCAAAATGTCATTTTTTGTGTCAGAATTGACAATAAAAGTGACATGAAATAATTGCAAATAAATAAAAGGATTGTGCCTTCAATAAACTACGTCAGAAAGCGTTACGTAACGCAATTTGGGGAGAGGGGGGTCTCATAAAGCGTCATGATACGTTAGAAGGGCAGGAGGGGTTCTTACAACATGTTACGTAACATTGTTTTTTTTAATTAAAAACTAGTTTAATTATTCAGTCAATATGAATTTTACTAAGAATTATTACCCCAAAGGCAATAGAAAGTATACCAAGCATAAAAATTATACTATAACTGTTTGCGACTTTAGGGTAAAAATGGTCGCTTGAGTATTACGAGGGGGAAATAAAAATGTTACGGTGCGTTACAAAGGGTTGAAAAAGGGCTCAAAAATCTTCAAATATTGCGTTACGTAATATTTGAACGCTCCCTAATTGGCTTTTGCAATGACACAGATAAATAGTCGGTTATTATAAGTATGGGCCAAGTATCATTAACAAGATCTATCGGTACACGGTATAGTTTACGGACATAAATAAATCAGTATAAGGCAGATATCGACTACTGCCCCATCAATTTGATAAATGCATGTAACACGAGCCCCTTACAGCCCCATAGCTTGAGGCTTGGAAATAAGCTACACAGTCGATGACCTAGCACGATGTTTTAACGATTTCGAATCGAGTCGAAACTTTAACGACTGTAAAATCAATTTCTGTTTAAATGAATTTCTTTAAAAATCTTTAGAAAATAATTTCTGAGTAAAACATGTAAGCAATTATATAGTTTATTCAAATCTGCCTCTTTATATATATATACTTTTTTTAATTTCCCGAACCGTACTAGTCGCTCAGATACTACAAAAGAGCCGTTGTACAGTTGTTGCAGTCAAATAACTAATTAAAACATTCTAATAAAAATATGCATTTGATTGTTTCTTTTATTTTATTGCTTTTAGAAAAATGAAGATGTTAAAGAAATGTGATAGTTATATGTGTAAGTGGCATCGTCTAAGAGGTGGAAGAATTCCTAGAGATTCTTTTTGTAAACGAGATAGTGATTAAAAGCAAATTTCTGAAATCAACCGCAGACTATACACACCATAGATGTTATAGGTGCGTCGCTGTCCAGATGCTGGGATGAACGGCCTATTGTGCTAGTAGCTAGCTACCCTAATCTCCAGAGTCATTATGACAGCAGGTACAGGTCAGGCGGGGGATCCTAACCTGGGCAAGTTACTGCACAGCGCTCTACTACTAGTTATCTTGTTGGTAACGTCTTATATTTTAACCTGTGCTCACCTCTTACGAGCTGTCTGGCAGAGAGGCATGATGGATGAGATGGTTTATTCTACTCAGCGAATCCGAACCAACACGAGAAAAATTTAGAAAGCAGTTTATTTGATAAACTCAGTAAGATTTAAGTCATTAATTCAAAATCTACTTTCGATAAATTACTATTAAGAGCCAGGTTTCGACTCGAAAACTCGAAAGCACGAAAGCTTCGTGCTAGGCATTCAGAAGCACTTTTAACTCACCGGTCTGGATAATTTTTCACAGTTTATCTTGTATTTTTCTCAAACGATAAACGCGAATAAGCGGTTTTTATGAGGGGCCATAATGCGTCTAAACATAAGTAATGATACCTTTTTGTCATGCTGTATAGAATGCATGGGGTTTTCAATTTATATGGATTATAGTAATGGTATGATAGTATTGAAGGAATATATAAGTTGGAACAAAATTTCCTATTAAAGAGCATAAATAGTTACTACTTACATATTAATAGTTATATATATTACGAAATTTTGTAGTAATTTTCATTGTTATATTGAGAGATAGCATAAACTGTCGAGTAGTATGTGTTACGAACCTCACAGACCTGCATAGCTTCTTCCACATGTTTGACTCTTTTCTCAAAAAACACGCCCTTTTCGATCGGAAGTCGAGGAGGAATCCTACTATAAACTATTTTTGTTTGTTTGTATGGTATATATTACTTAAAGTTCCACAAGTGTTCTGACTTAACTAAATGCGGCAAGCAATCATAGATGCTTATTAATGAGAAAATAATAAACTTCTTTCGAGTTTGAGATTTGTACAAAAAACTTTCCGCACGAAAGACGACTCGTTCCTTGAACATAGAACGAAACGTAATCCAAATTCTTAACTATTCGTAATTTGTCCAGAAGTAAAGAATCGTTATTCACTTAAAACTGTTTGGAGTTAACTAATAAAAACAAGCACCCGGAGTTTGATATTTTATACCATTTGCACTAACAATTACAATCCGTAATTAAAACTCGGTTTTTGAATATAGGAACAGAGCATTATTACAAAACTGTTTTACTTTATCTTGACAATAGTGCAAGTGACGAGCTCTGATATGTTTGCAGCTGAACCATTCAAATATATTCGAGTGTCCATTCGGTATATAAAATGCAATCCGTCAATATGCCCAAGAAGATCCCTACATTTTCACAAGGGCCACGGAATTAAAACCATTCTCGGATTGTAGGAATTCCCCGAAGAGTCCCCGATGTCTGAGGTTAGGGTTGCGCGGAGGCTCGATTGAATGTGGTCTGCGGTGAGGGGCAGAGTTTAGAATACTCGATGTGGTCTGATTAAATAAGGTGGAAATGAACCTGCGTCCACTTCAACTGGATTCAATGTAAGATTAAAGTTGCTAATGAGTTCAGAACGTACGTGTCTAAAGTATAAGGGGATAACTCGTAGGCGAAGGAATAATTTTGTTCATTATTAAGTTTTTACTTAATAGCTGACCTTTTTAATACTATTTATTTAAAAACACTTGTACTTTTCACAATATATTTTTTTATTTTTAATGTTTAGCAAACCGGTTTTGCTATACAAGCATCATCAGGACTGTACAACACCTGACAACATCAGGGCTATTTATCAACTGACAACAAATTTCAGTTGTTATATAGCCCTGATGATGCTTGTATAGCGAAACCAGTTGGCTAAACCATAAAAATAAAAATAAATTGTGGAAAATACACTTGTTGCTAAATAAATTGTATCAAGAATGGAATTCCACGAAGCACCGACGATAGGAAGTATAGAAACTGACCTTTTTAATTGTGGTCTCCTCTGTAGCCTAGTGTCTATATGGCGTTGACGACAAAACATTCCCGGGTAGGACAATTTAAAATGTTTGTCAATTTTCTAATAAAAATAGTTGGTCAGGTTGAACACGTGTCCTTTTAGCGATAGATTTGCCACCAGTGTATCCCATACAAGTAAGTAGTAGCTTAGGCTAATTGTGGATTTTTTAATTGTACCTCTGTCTATCTATTCAGCAATACAGACGTGAAGCTATTTACTTACAAAAAGCTAAGCTAAGGCGATAGGTTATAATATTGACAACGTGAAAAAAGTTTTTTTTTGTCCTTTTTTTTTGTCTTCATTTATTGTTCTGTAGTGATGACTGATGAGGGAACAGACCTTTCCCCGAGTAAGTTGTTGTACAGCATTCTGTAATGGAACTTAACTTCTTGGTAATTTGTTAGTAAAAAATATCTTCACGCCCATATCCCCGAAGAGGTAGGCAGAGGCACGACCAGGGCACCCACGACTAGCCGAAGATACTAAGTCCCATAATGTGATAGGTGGCAAGCCTATGTAATTTGTTAGTAAATATGCTTATATGACCTTAGTTTGGTTTTTTGAGCTATTCGAAGAAGCCTATTGACTATTAGGTACCTCATATTTTGCATGTCGCCTTCACACAAAGTATTGTGTGACGGAAAGGAACAGATGTCTCCAAATAAGGTTCTGTTTCGGTAGCAAAGTACAGATGACATACACTTATAATAATAAAACATATAAGCTTTAGGATAATAAAATGTATTTAATAAATCGAAATACAGAAAAATATTGTTTAAAACTGTTTGTGAATGTTAAGTCTAAGCCCCGAAGTCGGTTACAACTAAGTATAGCCGAGTCCGGTTACATCTAAATTTAGCCAGTTAAAAGTTAGTATAGCCAACAGCCATTGGCATTGTTAGGTTAGGTTTTATATTTTAGCCGGTATATCCAGTGGTAACCAACTTCCTGGTTTTACCGTAACACATATAATGTATAAGCGTTGTGATTTAAAGAATGTAATCAAACATATACAACAAAAGTAAGTATTAACGCGGATGTATATATACTTAAAATGAACCTTGTTTGGAGATTTCTCTGTATCAGCTTTACAAAGGCACGTTTGTTTCGGATCTGAGCGATTCAAAATGGTAATTCACCGGAAATTAAAGTTGGTGCCACTCGTTACCCTTTGAGTTTAACTCTGATTCACACCAGAAAAACGTTTATTCTGATACATATTTAAAGGAATTCTAATTCAACAAGGTTTTAGCATAAAATATATTTTTGTGACAGGATTTTATTGTGCTATTACCAACAGCAGGCTTGAGAAATACTATCCACGACGTGTCAAATACGCCCGATATTTTGAGCTTATTTCTACAATTTAATCATATTAATTAAAAAAAAGTATACGTGAAATTCTTCCGTGATTTAATCATATCAATAAAAATGTACAAGTATATCCACGCCCGTATTTCTAAATAAGAAGCCGGAGGTAAGATATACATATAAGGTAAGATTTTATAAGGACACTCACGATTCCGAAGATACTTAGTACCACAATGTGATAGGTGGCAATAGTGTAGACAAGCGGGTTCTTATCCAATTCCAGGCAAAGTTGGTTTTATTAGAAAATTGAAAAAGACTCATTTGAGTTACTTGACCATCGAACCTGGACCTCCTGTAGTTAAAGTTATCATCGGGCCACTAGACCACAGAGGTACAATTAAAATTAACAAACTGTTATTACAGGGTTTATAGGGCCCCTAAACTTAGACGGCTCCTCAACCTACTTCACTCCTTTAGGTCGACAACTTTCACTATATTTCTGTTAATCGAACCCGTAACTTAAAGTAATAAACACTCTACCATCACCGCGACCACTAGGTACTACTTCGGGACCACCAGTCCATAGCGGTGAAAAGTAAAGTTTAACTAGCATTCCTTTAACTATAAAACGCAATTCAAAGTTTGATCTAAAAACTTAATTTTCTTTTAGTGTCTAGACCGAACCTTTGGTGGCAGCACTATTGCATTAATAATACGCAATGTCCCAACCACTAACATTGTTATCCATTTGGAACATTATTTAACCATTATCCGTTGAATACAAAACAGATCATTGAGAGATACGCGGAATTTTGTGTTTATCGTTACCACGACTACCAGAGATATATCTGACATTTAGTAGTTCAAACAATGAGCTTTTAATGAAATCCAGGATACTTTGATTGTAATATAAGAATTGTTTAAATAAAAATAGCATTGTAAAGTATAATATCATGTTTAAAAAAGTAAGAATCTTCACGCCCATATCCCCGAAATCGTTGGCAGCGGCACACTAAGGGCATCCACGACTAACCGAAGACACTAAGTCCTGCAACGTGATAGGTCCCCAGCCTATCGCCAAACGGGCACGTATCCATTCACGAGCGACGTTAATTTTATTAGAGAGTTGAAAAATTCATTTTCAATTTTTTTTGTTGCCCGACCAGGGAATTGATCCCGAGATCTCATGAAGTTAAGTCCATGACGTATTTTAGATCAGAGACAAATACAGTTGAATCTTTTTCTAACTATAGAGTTGCATGGGATATAATTAAAAGTGTATTAATTTTTTTTTTACTTTGTGGGAGTTAGTGCCTCTGTCTACCTCTTCGGGGATATGGGTGTGCAGATACTTTTTTTTAAATGTTGATAAAAAATATAACAAATTAATATAAATAACTTAATCTATGCTGGGGCTTGAACAATTCGTAAGTATTTTAATAAGCTTTTCATATAAATAAGTCTGAATAAGTCGTTAACACAAAAACTAGCTAGCTCGTTTATAAAAATCAATTACGAATGATTCGCTCGTATTAAAACTAATTAAAAGGCCCATTTAATTTTAATTGAAATTATTTTAATGGTTACCGTAAAACCTGTTTTATTAAGTACTAGCTGTTCCGGCGAACTTCATTTCTCGCGTTCAGTTTTGTCTGGGAAAATTTTAAATGTTATTTTTCATAGTTTCCTCGCGGTTTTTCCCTATTTCTTAGTTTTTAAACCTTGAAACTTGGACTTTAACAAATATTTCAAAACCAAAATTAGCGAAATCGCTTTAGCCGTTCTCGTGTTTTAGCGGGACTAACGAACAGACATTGATATTTATATATACGGATGGATTATTATTATTGTCATAAATCGTAATTACAATAATTTAAATATAGAAAAATTACAAAATACCGTCGATTTCAATAACTAAATCGTCTAAGGAAAGGCTTTTATACGAAAAACTGTCATGTCACTGTTGATTAAAGTCTATGTTAAAATTCCACAAAATATCAGGGAGCAACCTATGAATTGTTTCAAACGAGAAATAACTAGATGCCTTAAGGAAAAAGCATACTACAATATAGATGCATATTTAGCAGACAAAAATTTTCTAGCAGTAAAATCCAAGTAAAATCATAGATATATGTAATTCTTTTTAAAACATTTAATTTAATGAATTTTATTTAAGTTAATTTTGTTGCTAATATTGTTATTTAATCTAATTTAAATGTAATCATTTGTGGGATAATTTACCGTCTTTCAAAATAGTAATATTATATTTGCATGCCAATAATAGGTATAGTAGTAAGCACTATCTATAGAATGTAAGACCTAAGATATACTATTGAAGGCAAATAAATAAACATAAATATAAGTACAAAAAGTTGTTTATTTTCCTTGATTTACCTGGGATTCCGTTATCAGATCCAGACTTGGAGGTAATGAAACCACTTCAAAAGTACGTCTCTTGCAAATAAAACAAAAAAAAAGTATCTTCACGCCCATATCCCCGAAGAGGTAGGCAGAGGCACAACTAGGGCACCCACGATTAGCCAAAGATACTAAGTCCCATAATGGGATAGGTGGCAAGCCTATCGCCAACCGGGCACGTTTCCAATCCCGACCAACATTTTTTTTTATTAGAAAATTGGAATAATCCAATTTTCTTTTTGTTGGCCGACCCGGGATTCGAACCCGAGACCTCATGCAGTCAAGTCCACACCCGGACCGCTCGACCACAGAGACGACCAAATAAAATAAAGAATTTCAAAATCGGTTCACAAAGGACGGAAGAATCGATTAACATACATTATAGAGTGTAGGAGCCGAACATAACCTTATCCTTTTTTCAAAGTCGGTTAAAGTAGTGTCACTGAAGGAGTTTGTACTTATTGATTTAGGTTTCACGTATATTCCATTAAAGCTAGTGTTTTATTACTAGTTACAAAATGTACCCAAACCTTAAATCATGCTTCAAAATACTTCAGAAAAAACACCATGACAACTCAGTGCCGTAGACTGTGTTTTCCAAAAATACCGTTCTTCTGTCACAATCTTTCTAGTAACATTGTTTGTATTTGAGAGGTAAGTGAACAAGCCCATGCGTCTGCTGGTAAGAGACAACCGTGGTCTAAAGAAACCAATAATGTTATAGGTGCGTTTCTGTCCAGTAGATGGGATACGGATTACTATCACTATCGATATCACTGAGTTATATGGAAGCAGGACAATAAATAAGTAATACAGTAGATCCTTATACGGGCGAGTTGCAGCACAGTGCTTAACCACTAGTAGTATTGTCGATAATGGCCTATTTTACCTTTTGACGCCTCTTACAAACTGCCTGGCAGAGAGGCAAATAGCGTATTCTACGGAGCGGACCCAGAACCAACACCGGGAAAAAGATTCACGTCTGTTTTTTATTCAGTACAATAAAAAACATTACCATTTTTGGCGCACAAAATTTTCTGTCATGCACTCTATTGTAATAAGGGGCATTTGCACGTTACTACTTTAAATGTGTAAATCTTACTAAGCTTTTAACTAGGGTTTAACCTTTTTATATTCGAAAGTTTTATTAAATTTAATCCAGCAATATGCAAATGGCCCTAAAACATCGTTTAAGGGGATAAAATGTAATTAAAAACCAGTTAATTGACGTTTCAATTAAAAATTCATAGTTAAGATACGACGACATATGTCATGTCATCTAGTATATTTAACTTAACTTAAAACATAAACTTTCATCATCATATCCAAGAGGGATATGATGATGAAAGTTTATGAACTAATTCATCAGTGGGCTACTATCACAAACTATTATCACAGAACTGCACCTGTGTGATATCAAATCGCCCGATAAATTAATATCACCTTATATTTTATCAATTATAATTTACTAGCTGCGCCCCGCAGTTTCACCCGCGTAAGTCCCAATCCCGCGGGAACTCCGGGATAAAAAGTAGCCTATATGTTATTCTGGGTCTTCAGCTACCTACATATTAAATTTCATCGTAATCGGCTTTGTAGTTTTTGCGTGAAAGAGTAACAAACATCCATACATCCATACATACAAACTTTCGCATTTATAATATTAATAGGATACTGCATAAAATAAGATAAGATAATTTATATGTAAACAGCTATAAATATTTTATCTAATTTATAATATAGTAGCCGATAAAGAGAACTTAGTATCGCTTGACATTACTAATAAAAAAACTTACCACACATCACTAATAAAAAAAACAACTAGAAATCTAATCTAGCTCCAAACATAAGGCACTTAAATAACGTACAAAAAGTGATAGTATGAGAGTCAGAGTGTGGCAACATGAATCCGCTCACGAAAACCTCAGTATTGTTAAATCTTAATCTACCTCAAGACTGGTTTTTAGATTTTAAAATGAAGAACCAATTGTACTGAAAACATTGAAAACGTATCACTTATAATTTATTATTTTTTAAATAGACTACCGGTTTCGCTTATGATGCTGCTGTCATGCAAATGTTTCTTCATTTAAAAATATGAATATTTGGAAGTTTTACCAAGCGCTGACGATGGAAAATATTGAATATTATACTGGTTTTTAGCTAATTAACGTATTATTGTTTCGATGTTCCCAGCAATTTTTCGGGTTTTCTCTACATAAGAACCTTCTTCTGACAATGACTAACACAACAAAAAAGATATATCAAAATTAGTCCGTCCGACCACGCGAAATGGGGAGTCATCACTACATAGTATAAAACAAAGTCACTTCCACTGTCCATATGTCGACCAACGGGTGACCACTAGTCAGAATAAATTCAAGTAACATCCAGACCCAGAAATCTAAAATATGTTCATCACACAAATTCCTATTCCCGACGGGAATCGAACCTGAGCTTCACGTAACTATACTTGGTCAGTGTAGTTAGGCTTGTATGCTAGCTTAACGATCAATAAGGTGACCAAAGACAAATAAAAATATTTATGGTCGTAAATGTCTCAAAATCGAACCCAACCCGTCGCAATCGATTGCAAACGTAGAACCATATAAGGTTCTAATGCCATTAAACCTGTAATTGTTATTTAAACCTAAACCTTGTTAGGGTTAGGGCTTCGATACTCCATCGGTGGGGTTGGTTAATTAAATTTCAGCCTGTCTAGTATTTCAGCTATGCGTCTGATGTGTAATTCTGGCTTGTCGCTATTGCCACATGTGTGTTAGATTTATTGTCTAACTGCATCTATTATATATTGTTACTAGTCGACCCGGTGAACTTTGTTATTGGCGTTAGATACTTCCGGTACCTCCGGGTAGCGGTACAACCTATCTTTCTTAAAAAGAACAATTAAAAGCAGTTGGCTATTGGCCCTGTACTCGCGTAACAAATATACAAAGAACAAAGTCGAATTGAGAATTCGATTAAAAATGTGAATCGAAATGCGACATTCTCACAACACTCTGCCATTGTTGTCTTATAGCACTCTTTCCCAAAAGTGGGCAATAACGCCCCACTAGTCTGCACTCGAAGCCTAGTGATGTAAGGTAATCTGACAAAATAGTCCTATTAAACTCCATGCGATTCAAGTATGCTATTATTGAGGTTTTTGACCACAAAAACTAGGGAGAAGGCGCTACAAAATTACTAATTTACAAAATGGGCGTTACATGAAATAAGTTTGGGAACCTCCGTCTTATAGCTCATAAAAAAGTGAAGGACTCGGTGTTGTGTGCCCAGGAAGGACAGTGATAAAGAAATTACATAAAGAGGAATTAGAAAGAGAATTGACAGGCTTATCAGTAGATCCATATGTCAAAAGTTACAGCTCCCTGCTGCAGTCCCGCAACTAGATCAAAATATCGACAAATGAAATAAAAATATATTGTGTGTATCCAGTATAAATAATTAGCATAAAGAAAACCTTAAACAGCACTATAGATAACAGTATACTATTAATCTGCGAAGAGATTGGCGCGGACTTACAATCAGGAGGGTTAGCCGAAGGTACTAATCACTTCCAAAACCTATAACTAACGAGTAACATATCCAATTCCGGAAAATATGATTATTTAATTAGAATTAAAAACACAATCTCATAATCCAAGGCTTCATTATCTGACCGTTAGATCACAGAGGCTATTGAAACCAATGTATCTGACAAACATAAACAATCTCTAGTTACATGTAACTAAATGCTAAAATTAATGGTAGTCCAGGCGTTAAGTGCAGTGTAAAATCTGATATAGCACCGGTCAACCGCGAGAACATGACTTATGGACGTTTTGGATTACAGACTATTTGCCAACATTGTATGCTATCATTTGGGACAGTTGGACGCAAAATTTTCACTTTCCATCAGGTGAACCACTTGCTCTTTTGCCTTCAAAAAGTTTTATGCTTCCAATTACATAAAATAACTCTAGAAGAAAAGTAAAGTATCTTCACGCCATTTCTGTAAGAGGTCGGCAGAGACATAACCAAGGCACCCACGACTAGCCGAAGGTAGTAAGTGCCACAATGTGATAGGCAAGCATATCGTCAACCAGGCACATATCCAATTGCAGGAAAATATTTTTATTAGATTGAAAATTCACGTCATTTTTATTTTTTTATTCCCCGATCCGGGGATTGAACCTGAGACCTTAAGAAGTCAAGTTCAACACCATACCGCTAGATCACAGAGGCGATTAAAAAACTGTTGATGTTTGGACAACTGTCGAATTACTGATTTGAATTGTTGTGAATTGTCCTGCTTACTTACTCCATGTTTACTAATTAACTGTCATGTTTGCACACACTGTGAATTGCTATCCAAAATCGTTACTATGACATATAAGTAGTCAATAATCAAATAACACTTGCAATACTGTTAATATAGATGAATAATAAATTGGATACCGAAACAAATTTAATTTAAAACACTTAGATCCAGGAATACAAACATACAGACATACTCGTACAGAAAACTCTTATGAGTTTATGTTGCACCTTTATTGTTAATCATATGTTTATTTTTAATGCAAATAAATAAGTAAAATAAATAACATGTTAATATATTTACCTGTCCGTATTAGCAATTGAAGCACTTTGCGGATACTCGGTGACGTTGTGCGTATACGCTAGCTAACGTGTCATGCTCTGCGGAAGAGCCACCCAGATAAATTCTCGTCAATTGTATCCTAAAATGTGGTACCTCTAATGGGCATAATGCTCGTATGGGGTATATACCTGTGATAAATTATGAAATAATTCGACCAACCAACCAATCAACGGTTACGTATCTACACGCCCATATCCCTGAAGAGGTAGGCAAAGGCACAACCAGGGTATTAACGGCTAGCCGAAGACACTAAGCCCCACAATGTGAAAGGTGGCAAGTCTATCGCCAACCGGGCACCGAGCAACATTTTTTTATTAGAAAATTGGAAAAATCCAACTCTCTTTTTGATGACCGTCCCGGGAATCGAACCCGGGACCTCATACAGTCAAGTCCAACTCCTGAACCGTTTAGACCACAGAGGCGATTAATTAAAATTAATTAGAACCATGTTAAGATAAACATAACCCAAATGTCATCCAAAATCCCGTCCAGCAAAAAGAATAATCAACTTTGGTTCACAAAAGGCACGTAGTCAGTCATTGAAAGTCTCCCCATAATCAGATTATGATAAGTCACAGATCAGCGGAGCGAAGAGATAAAATTATCCTCGACAAGGGACGTTTAATTGTTTTATCTAGCGCCATAGTCCACGATGACAAACTTTGAGAGCATAAAGCTATCTTGATGGAAATTTTTATGGTACTTCCAACAAAAGACGGGAAATTTAACATTCACGCACCTATGCACAATTAAAACTTGCTTAAGTCCACTTGAACGTTTCAGGGTTAAATATTTCTTAACTTCTTTTTAGGGTTAAATAACCCTATTTATCTGTGATCTAGCGGTTAAGTGTTGGACGTGACTTCATCAGGGTCTAGCAACAAAAAGAAGTATGTTATTGTATAGAAAGTACTTACAGAATGCTTACGTAAGGGATTACAAACCATAATTTAAATCGTTTACACTGAGCTTAGTTTTACTGAACTTGATTTTTAATATGATCGGTGAAATTATCCCAAAGTTTGGTTTTTCCCGTATTGGTCCGGGATCTTTTGCTGAATTGGCCATCTACCTTCCCGCTAGGCAGCTCGTAAATGGCGAGCATAGGCTTACCGTTACTAGCACCGTAACATATGACTAGGTGGTAGAGTTTTGCAGTGACT
>NJDD01002186.1:102550-124582 GCA_002245505.1 Calephelis nemesis | reverse complement strand
GAAAGTCTCCCCATAATCAGATTATGATAAGTCACAGATCAGCGGAGCGAAGAGATAAAATTATCCTCGACAAGGGACGTTTAATTGTTTTATCTAGCGCCATAGTCCGCGATGACAAACTTTGAGAGCATAAAGCTATCTTGATGGAAATTTTTATGGTACTTCCAACTGAAGACGGGAAATTTAACTTTCATGCACCTATGCACAATTAAAACTTGCTTAAGTCCACTTGAACGCTTTAGGGTTAAATATTTATTAACTTCTTTTTAGGGTTAAATAACCCTTTTCATCGCATCTGTGATCTTGCGGTACAGAAAGTACTTACAGAATGCTTACTTATGGGATTACAAACGATAATTTTAATCATTTACACTGACTGAACTTAGTTAGTTTTACTATACTCGATTTTTAATATTATCGGTGAAATCATCCCAAAGTTTGGTTTTCCCCGTGTTGGTCTGGGCTTCTTTGATTAATAGGCCATTTGCCTTCCCGCTAGGCAGCTCGTAAAAGGCGAGAATAGGCTTACCGTCACCGTCAAACTTTGTGACCCTGAAACAAGCATCTATTTAGATTTTACCGACTCAAGCCGCCATAGCGTTAGTGCTTGCCGTTAACGTGTTCCAGTTGGGAGGATAAGGTAGCTCGTGGCCGGGATGTTAGGCCTCGAGCTAAGTAACTTTTTACTTAACTTGAGGCCTAACATCCCGGCCTCAGGTTGGCAACGCATCATTGCCACCTTTGATATCTCTAGGTGGTGTGATTTCTTTTACTATCAGGATATCCGTTTGCTTGTTTGCCTTACAATACCTTCATCATTATTATCATCATCATCAGCCGGAGGACGTCCACTGCTGGACATAGGCCTCCCCTATAGAGCGCCACAAGTCACGGTCATATATAATACCTTAAAAAAGAATGAGTAGTTTACAAAGGACTCTGATATTAATTTTAAAACTATGTTATTTCCGTTGTACTGTTCTTTCCCCTTTATTAATCATAATTAGATAACGGGGTTCTGGCGTGAGTCACTAAATAACCTCTGGTCCCATCAGTTGTTCAACAATTCTGATAAACCCGTTGATTTATTGCTGACGTAGCGTTAAATGAACCGTGCTGCGAGATAAGACCCGAAGTTTCGAACGTTCCTCTTGCAAAAGGTGTCAATACTTTGTGGCCCAGAAACAAGCATTTTATTTAGATTTTACTTCCATTGTAAAACTGAAAAAAAAAACACTCATATTTCATGGCCACATCATCCAAGTACACAAAATAAATATAACTTTAAACTCACTTGTTGTATTTTTACAAAATGTATGTGGGACCTCTGGTTTACATTTTGAAGAAAAAACTATTAACATTTATTCGTTTTTAGCAAAGTATTGGTGTAAAAAACATAGAAAACAAACCAACTAATCGAAAACCGACTTATTTTAAGAATTTTATTGCTTACTATAAATTATATATGTGCAGTTATAAACTTAAAATCTTGAAGAAACAGTTAAATTTTATGGTAAAATAAGAAGCTTAAAATGGAAAAACGATCGCACCCCGTCTGCATAATTCAGTATCTTAACTATGCGGCTATTCGTAAACCCACAACGGATATTGAAGAAACTTTTAAAATTTGTGTTTCTTCAAAGTTTTTTAAACTAATTAAAATATATAGGTATGTACACTTGCATAAATGACTAACATACAAAAGTAAAAGCTGCTTTTATAATAAGAGTTAATAATCTTATCTTTAATATAAAAATTAATTGCTAAATTTGTTTGTAAGCGCATAACTTCTGACTGAACCGATTTAGATAATTCTTTTTTTTTGTGTAAATGATTGTCAGAAGAAGGTTTTTATGAAGAGAAAACCGAGAAAATTGCAGGGAAAATAGAAAAAAGCAGTACTTTATTTTTCCAATACAAAATTAACAGGTGGAAAGATGTTCGCCTGAACAGCTAGTATAAAATAACAGTCTCCTCGTTCAGTTACTATTTAATCTTTTATTTTACACAATTTTTGATATAAAACTGTAGACGGTAGTCAATGGAAATACACAAAAGGTAGGCTTTTTTATAGCTTTTTACTGCTGATGCGTAATACGCCATATTACAATTATTATTCAGACAAAAAATTGATTCAGTTCCTGAGAAATTTATGAACCCGTTTTTTTTATTTTTCTCTGTTAGTATAATTTAACGTCCAAGGAAAACTGTTAAAACTATCTATCTACTATCTAGTTAATGTTTTTGTTAGTTCCAATTAAAAAAATGTAGTGTAGTGAATATATACTGAAAGAAAAATGTATTAGTTAATAATGTTGTATTTGTTACCTACGTTGAAAAAAGAAGCTGCTATATGATCGACATTTGTGTTTTTTATGTATGTTAATCGACTTCTTAGTATTTTTTTGAACGAGCGCATATTTGAGTTCTTTGCATAATTACCAAATCTAGATCTGATGGTCCCAGGGTAATCAAGGAAATTACTTATTTTTTTAAAAGTAAAGTATCTATACGCCCATATCCCCGAAGATGTAGGGAGAGGCACAATCAGGACACTCGCGTCTTGCCAAAGACACTAAGTCCCACAATATGATAGGATTCCGAGCAAATTTTTTTGCCATAAGAAAATTTTATTTTTTATTTTGTTGTTGTTATTTTTGTGACTTAGTTATTGAAATTTAAGTCAGTTTTGCAGTTTTATTGCTCTCAAACTATGTAAAATAATATTATGTAAATGTGTCTTTGCCTATATAAATGCTACGCAAGTATAGCGGCTGCTTATCATTTATAATGTGATTTGACAAGGTAGAAGAAATAGCCAGACGCTCCAAATGGGAAAGCCATCATCCGCAGCCCGTCTGCATAACTCAATATCTGAACTATGCGGCTGTTCATAAACCTATCACGGATATCGACGAAATTTGTTGGTAAAAGCTTTTAGCTCGTCAAAGAATATTAATATCTTGGTAAAGTTTAAGTTTTTATATCGTTAATTAATTTAGCTACTGTATAGATTGTAAACAAATTTTAAGTTTAAATACATTGTGGAAAGTACAAGTGTAGTTTATAAATAATTTCTAGAATGGAATTACACCAAGCACCGACAATAAGAATTATAGAATTTGTATATTGTGGAAAGTACAAGTGTAGTTAATAAATAATTTCTTGTTTGTGATAATTTTGTATTTGTGAAGATTAAAAAAAATCATCTTTGTGGTGTAACGGTTGGGCTTCGAACTTAACATCTTGAGGTCCTGAGTTCGATCTCCGAGTCAGAGAATAAAATAAAAAAGAATATAGGAATGCTTTTAAACTTCTTATAAAAATAATGTTTCCTGGAATTGGCTCTGTGCCCGGTTGGCGATAAGCTTGCCACCTATCACTTTATTACTTTACACACTTAGTGCCTTTGGCTAGTCGTGGGTGCCCGTTGTCCCCCTGCCTTAGTTTAAGTTATTAATGTAAAGACTAATATATATAATAAAATACACCGCTACTAAAATAATCCTTAGGCCAAGTCCTTTTTTTGGTGTAGGTGGAGAGTAGCAAGTGCCAAATTTCACGAACCTTGCAAACCTGCCTAGCTTCCTCCACTTTGATTTATTTTTTCAAGCTGTTAGTATATTACTTTAATTTTTTGAAAGACGAGATATGTGAAGAGGTTTTCCACAAACTACTATTTGTAACTACTAGATATAAATAATTTCATTCCACGCACTTTTCTAAGAACTTTGTACAAACTAACTACTAGTTACAACTTGTAACGTACTTTTATACTTTCAGTTTTTAGCTACAGTCCTTGAAATTTGGTTATAAAAAGGAAACGTGCAATAAAATGGTTGTACTTTACTAATATTCGCTTTGAAAACAATATTACATCTCTGTTTAGCTTGCGTATATAACTCTTATTCAACTTTGAAAGTTTATACAGAGTAGTGGTCGCCCATTGGCCATTCGACTATAATATTTTTTATATCTCTTTGATAAGAACACTATCTTCATATATCAAAACTTTGCTTCCAAACTTCATGAATAAAGTTTGTGCGTCATTTGTGATTTTTTATCGGTATCATCATTACACTTGTTAATGTGTGTCAAATGCATGATAGTATGTGCAATGTTTTATTTTTTGATTTAATGCACATTATAAGCATTACCACTTATAATTAATATTAGCGCGTTACGTTTTTTTCCTACACATAAACTATAAGTGTGCTAAATTTCATACTCCTCCGTCCACGCAATTTTCGTAAGAAGGGGTCCAAATTTTGATTTATGTATTCTTATAATTGCGCTCTGAAGTGTAATCGATTTAGTTTGGTTGATAGTTTTGAGAGGTAGCTGAACTTAGTTTTGGTAGTTAAATTATGATTTAAATGTTAAATTATTTGACTACTTCGCCGTAGTGTATTGTGCAACAGCTCGAACACATCGTTACCACTTATTCTTGCTGCCAGAGCATCAAAAGTTACCATTATCGTATTCAGATAAGTTTGAGTAGCGGAAAAGCGCAAATGTGGCCAAAAATTCAGCTATTGGATAGTATCGCAACAGTAAAATGTGATGTGTCTATAGACGACGATTGCCTTTTACCATCAGAACAGCAGTCTGCTTGTTTGGCACTTTAAAACAAAATTTAAATGGGTAAATAGCAAATATACGACTTCAAATTCAATAATATGTTATCTAAGTAAATAATTCGGTACGAATTATTAAGTAAGATATAAAACCGCCCAATTGATTGATATAAAATTTTGTGGAATTTACCTACCATTCAATGAAATAATAGAAATCGAAATCAGAACCTTCTGAAAAAAACATGCGTGGTAAACTGACTCGAACTATGTTATTAGGTACCTGAGCCCTTACCATGAGTTTACGGCCTGTCAAGTTTACTATACTCGCTACCGTCTCTGTAAATTATTTGTATGAAAACTTTGAACAGCGCCTCCTATTGGTAACTAAGAGAAACACATTTTTAGATAAAAAGTGTCATAGACTTCGACACGTAACTTACTGAATGTAATCTATACAAACTCATGGTAAAGGCTCTGGTCGCGACTTTACTGTAGCGACTTCGTAATTATTTTTTTCGAAAGATAGCTAATGATTTCTAAAGGTTTCCATATTATAAATCAGCATCCTAATAGTAGTTTTGAGTGATGCTAATAATATATAAATTTATGATTTTGTTGAGGACCACTAGTCAGATTACGATAAAATTTATATGGGACTATCTCAGTTCGTAATTTACTTAGTAACTGTGTAACAAATATACAAATATGCAGTCGTATTGAGAAATTCTTTTTTTTGTAGACGATTAAAACATATAGAGGACATAAAATGGAGTAGGATCTTCCCTGTATCTTTCTTGCTTGAAAAGATATAGCCTATATAAATAAACATTGCTCCTCGTTAAAAAGCAAATATAAGTCTAAATACATAAACGTACGAATTCATGTACAAATGATTAAAGCACTTGAATGAATGATATATAAGCAGTTAGGTTATAATTAATGGCCAGATACGATTTCGTTTCAGTTCAAAACAAAAAGATAATTACACCCAATTAATTTTAACTTCTTGTAAATGGGGAGCGGATAGCTTTCATGTGATCTGCTTTTATTGGACCCGGACTTTGGGGAGACTGATTTGTTTGTTTTATACTTTAAATTGAATGCTGGTGTTATTTATTGTGATAATTGTAAAGAAAGAGCGAGTTTCATTCGTTCTGGAAATATTTACTTTGTTTGTTGAATTTTATATTGCATAAATGGTATATACAATACAATAGGTAATACAAAGCGAATTTTTAGAAGAATATAACTATATTATAAAAAAAGATATGAATGAATGAATGAAGGAACTCTTGCACAATCAACTTACAATAAAGTAAATACAATTAAGTATGTATTATCTGTTATAATACATAACAACACAAAATGATAGTTCATAGTACACAAAGTCGGTCTTATCGCCAAACAAAGAAATATCTCGCCGACAACCTTTTATTTGATTTGTATGTTTGCACGGCATATGCTCCACAACTACTGGGACGATTTGAATTTAGAATTGATTTACTTTTAGAATTAATTTCTCATTATTAATTAAATGAAAAATAAGTAATATTTTATTATAAACGAAATGAAATTCATTACTAATGATGAATATAGGCTGTAAAAGATAATAATAATAAATAAACAAGTATCCTTGGACAAGTCACACAAATTGAATCTAACCCCAAAGTAAGCAAATTATATGCTTGTGTTATGGGTGTTAGTCAACGATACTAGTAAATAGAAATACTTAAATAGATATCAGAATAAATTTAATAAGCACCTAGACCCGGAAATGCAGTCATTTAAATGTTCATCACACAATTGCCTGCCCCCGTCGGTAATCGAACCCGAGCCTCGCAGTTGGTCAATGTACGTGTACGCTAGGGCTCTATCATTTCGGGTTCTATCAAGTCTACAGCGAATGCTATATTCGCTGTATTCATTATTATTCAGGCTTGTTTTATTACTTATATTATTAATTATGAGGGCGCAAGATGAAAGAAAAAGCGACTTGGTGTAGACATATCCTTTGATAATTCAGATATATGCGTTGAAGATGCAAGATGAAAACAAAAGGGACATGGTATAGACATACCCTTAAAAATTAAGATTTAAGCGTCGCCATAAGATAACAAACATGCTAAAGATGCTTTTCAAATTAAAGCTTAGAATCTCAGGTTATTGCGTAAGCAATTTGACTTACTATCCTATTTTACAATAGAATAAGACAATGGCATACATGAGCACGAGCACTAACCTTAGAGATTTAAACGTTAAGAGCTTTGTAAAATGTTATCATCCAGCGTGAATACGTACTACTAATAAGAATCCAATATAAAAACTTGCATTTTTTCACACTAAATATTTTATTAAATTGCCACTATTATTAATAGGAATAAAATGTTGTTTCAGGCTGCCCTGTGTGCTGACTACAGCGTACCAGTAGATTGCGTCTCCGCTGGCCCAGCGCCTCGTCCTAGCTCCTTCCACGAGATCTCCACACCCAAAGTAAGTAAGCATTTAGAACTAAAGAAACTTAAATGCTGTTTGATAAAATCTATACTTGCTATCGTCGGCACTTGATAACAATAAAGACTATCTCTACAAGCTATTTGGCTATTCTAAGAACAAGTGTTATTTTTTTAAGCACGCGGCTTTCCTCATAGTGAGAGATAACCGTGGCATAGAGACAACATAGATGTTACAGGTGCGTCGCTGTCTTGGAGCCGGGATGGAAGACCTGTTGTGCAAGACCTCCAGACCGGAATATGACAGAGTAATGATGTCGGCAGGAATAGGTAAGGTGGTGGATACGTCATACTCGGCCAATTCGCCGCACAGCACTCTACCACTTGTCGTCTTGTAGATATAATATTTCTCTCGATCTATTATATCATAATTATATGTACAGATTTAACTTTTTTGACTATTACATGTTACGTAATCGGACGGAAAAAAATTAATAATTCTTTTTTGTTAAGTTAACTTTTTGTCATAAGAAGATTCTTATTAAACACAAAAAATCAAAATTTTAGAATGTTAGATAATTTTAAGAATGTGATATTAATTTTTAATATAGAATATCGTCTGTCGCGTTAGCTACTTTAATATGTGTTTTAAATATTACTAACAAATATCTTGACGCCCATATTTCCGAAGAGGTAGGCAGAGGCACCAGGGCACCGACGACTAGCCTGTCACAAAGTCCCATAATGTGATTGATGTCAAGCCTATCACCAACTGTGCAATTAAATCCCAGCGTTCTTTTTATTAGAAAATAGTAAAACACGTGTATTACTTATGCTTTCCAATAAATGTTTCTTAAACATCTGTGATATTTCCAAGACTACAAATAAAACTTCCTATTATATTCTGTATATTTCTTATATTCTTTGATCGTAAGTTGTTCGAAACACTTTTATGATAATGAAATAGTCACGGAACAGGGAGGTGCTCGTATTTTATGAAGTGTATGGCGTTTGTCTATCGATCCACGTGAGGTTTTTGTCCTAATTTCACGTTGGAGGCTATTCTGCTAGCACAAACTAGACGAAAATAAACTAAATTTGAAAACTCTTTTGAAATTTACTTTTGCTCTAAGCCTAACATCTCGGCCCCAGGTTGGCAACGCACCATTACCATCTTTCTTGTCTCTAGGCGGCGAAAATTTCTCAGCATCAGAAGATCCGTTTGCTTGTTTACCTTCCATTACCATAAAAAACTTGCTATAGGTCTTGCAAATAAAGTTTTTAATTAATACCAATTAACTATTTCAACACATTTTCAAATAAAATGTTGTGGCATTATAACTAAAGGTTTTTGATGCGGATCTTTTTGCTTGAAAGCTGACTTTATTGAGATGGTTCATAGCGACATTCAATAAATGTTTGTTAGTGATTTAACAATTTTTATTAAAAAAAAATATTTTAGAATTTATTGACGTATGATCGTTATTTCTTAAGAATGTCATGTCAATTTTAGCTTTATGTACTTTGATATGTAGGTTTAAGTTTGATATTTAAGTTTTGTCGGGGGTTATTCATAAAATATTTAAATCTATATGAATACACATATATAATACTATAGTTTTTGCTAATCTTACTAACAGCATAAGTAAAATAATCTTGCAAATTTAAATACAAGGATTTTAATACTATTAAACGTTAAGGTTGTTGTATTTTTATTATTAAAACCATAACTTGATAAGATAATTAATCATAAGTAGTTGAAGTTAGATATAATTAATCAGGATCAAAACAACATGATAAATGACGAATGTTTATTTAGTTCATTGCATCCATTCAAAAAGTTCTCGATGACCTTTACAGAACGAACATAGGAGTGTTGCTAAAGAATGAATCACAGAGTCATTCAACTCAACATAAGGACTGTGAACTACTATTCAAGCGAAAACATTATAAAATATATTTTTGATGAGATTTTTTTATATATTGAGCAAACGATTTTTCTGGTACCTAGTAAGAGCTAACGGGGCCCGTCGACATCATAGTTGTTACTGGTACAAAATTATGTTATAGCGGAAATATTAAGACTACATTTCCAAGTTTGCCGGCTACCCTCTGGACCTCTGGAACGTGACAGAGTCGTCATGATGGCAGGAATAAGTACCTGCCAGGGAAAGTGGCTTACAGCACTCTATGAGATGCGATAAAAGCAAGCACTGGCGTTGTGGCATTAGTAATAGTTAAAGCGGCGTTTTAAAATTAAATTATCCTGATTGGCATTCTGTAAGTATAAAATTATCGAATGCGTAAAAGTTGGATGGGCTGTTATTTACCTGGGTTGCCAGGTTGTCGATGTCCGTTATTTTACGAGACTGAATAAATAGAAATAAAAGTATATCAATATAAACACTGTTTTATTACTAAAACTTTCATAAAGGGCTGTCTGCTTACGAATAATGAAAAACAGTTTTCAATGTGTCCAGGATTTTTTCAGGTTTTTTTTCTGATATAGTGAATTTATTATAAAATATGTGTTTTCTATTATCAGCTCGGTGATGGTTGATCTAGGTTCGGATCTCTATTCGGAATAATAGACCATTTATGAAATACATGTCGTGATGTCTTAGACGAGTTTCATGAACCACCTATTTGTTTCGATGTACCGTCAGTGTTTGTCTTACTCGTATTTAAATTTATGGTTGCTTTTAAGCTTACATATAACACTATCAGAAAACTGAATGTTTGCTTTCCATCTTATATTTATAAAAAAATAATTGCTGTTAGTTAGCCTCGTTAAAACCCGTAAATATCTGGACTAATCTGGCTGAAAAAACTGATTTGGTGAAAGTCCAGGGAAGGTTTAAAAGATAAGAAAAAGGGTAAAATGGCGAGGAAACTAGGAAAAACAACATTTTAAATTTACGTGTACAAACAGAACGGGTGAAACGAAGTTCGCCGGGAAAGGTAGTATTACATACAAAAATCGCTTCTAGTGGAATATATGCATTATATATCTGTGTATTCAAGGAGTCGGTCAGTTGTTCACATGTGCTTAATCGTATCCTTTTTAAGTTCACTGAGTCACATTTACTTAACCACTCAGGAATGTACAAGATCATGTGACTGACGTAATTCTGACTTTAGTGCTCATACTTTTAACGCAAGATCCGATATACCGTCCACTGGACAGACTTGTCACAAAAGGTGAAGATTTCTCGTATACTTTCAATTTACATAAAGTTGTGGGTCTGCTATTAAATGTAGCGGCATAAACAGGTGATGCGATGTTTTAAACTTTTTTGAATAGATCCTATCATAATATTAAAATTGATATGTCTAAATTCCCTACAAAACCTATCCGCAATAGAACTGAGAATCACCTTTACAAAGATTTCAAACAAAAAAATCCGCATCGAAATCGGTCAATTCGTTGGGAACGTATGATACTGTAACGCTTGGTTGTGTTATGTAATTATTTCAAAATAAATAAAAGTTTTTTGATGTATTAATAAATATTTTATATACTCATGTTACGAGTATATTCCTCTATTCTATTCTGACATTATTTTTTAACATGTTTTTCCATTCTAATTATTTTTGATTTAAAACTTTATTTTAAATATTTTTTCAGACAAATAAAGATAAAATTTATAACACCCATTCTTCCACCGGGATTTAATAAACCGACTCAGTTGATCTTTTGCTGGATCTCTAACACTATCAATATGAGGGCAGAACCCATGTGAGCTATCCTTGTACACTGGGAAAATTACCATGTCTTGTTATACTCATTTTACTCGCTATACCTATAGAGTTAAAAGGCGTGATGATGCTATTACCTAATATGTTTAATCATTATTAGGAACTAATTAACATATAATCATCCAGTAATGAATGTCAACATGACATTGACTCATACCAGAAGCATACTGGGAGCTGGAAACAGTCGTGCTCGGAATTATCATACTTATTGATCAAAGACTTAAATAAAGGTAGACATGTATTTTTGTTAACCGACATGAAAAGGCGGAGGTTATCAATTTGTTTGTATTTTTTTTATGTTTGAAGATACTCGGCTAATAACGAATGGATTCGATTGTTTTTTGACGTAGGTCATAATTCAGAAGTAGTTCCATATAAGTTTGCTAAAGATTCGCTTCACCTATTCCTGCCGCCATAGTGAAAGTGTCATATTCCAGTCCGGAGGACATGGTACCTAGTAGACTTGCACAGGACAATAATTGCTAAGGTTTCTAAAGTTACGGTTGCCTCTTGCCATCAAGTTTTGCTTATTACCATTAAAACTTTTTTTGTTGTTTACTATTAAAACATGTTTTTGTAGTTAGTATGATTTAATAGTTATGCTTTTTGCAGTTTTACTGCGTTTAAATTATTTTTGTGCTATAACTTTTTTATTTTGTACTACCAGGTAGTATCAATTCTACACTATCAGTTATAAATTAGTAGTTGTACTTTTCTAGTTTTACTGCGCTTAAATTATTTTTGTGCTATAACTTTTTTATTTTATACTACCAGGTAGTATCAGCTTTATACTATCAGTTATGAAATAGTAGTTATGTTTTTGCAGTTTAACTGCGCTAAAATTAGTTTTGTGCTGTAACTTATTTATTTTATACTACCAGGCAGTATCAAAAATGTAATTGTTTCCGTCCGGCCCAGGTTCAGGCGGAGTTATTAAATACTGAACACTGACACTGAACTTTAGCCGGCTAAACTAAGGAAGTGACATTTTTAAAAATGTCTAAATTTATTAACAGCTTTTAAATTAAAAGAAAAACTATGTGTCATCTTTGCCTATTTACACTATACAATTCCGTAGTATTCGTACATTATTTTGGTACTTTTCATGAGGTTTCATTACAATTTTTGTCGTCTTATTAAATTCATGCTACTCTCTATTCAAGTATTTTTAACCGACTCCAAAAAAGAGACTTTAGTTCAACTGTACATTATTTTTTATGTGTGTTTGTTACGCGATTACTCAGCTAACAAACAAACTGATTAAGATGGTTACTTTTTCAAATGAAAGGTCACTAATTCTAGGTGGTCCCGTTGTAATTTTCACACTATCTAATTAGTGTTTTTCGAGTTGTACTTTGTAATGCATATATTTTTGTCTCGTAAACCTCATCATTAGTTTATGCTTGAAGTATAACTAAAAACTACTAGTAAGAAATTGATAAAATTTGTATGGGATAGTCCCAAGCTAATGGAAGCTAATGATTTATTTAAAAAAATAACAACCAAATCTTGGTACCTAATCAGTAAAATTTTACTGCACTTGTTTACAAATTCGTAGATTAAAACCCTTAATACCAGCATTTTGGGATTAGATGAAATTCAGTTATTCGTCTATAATACAAAATTGTTTATTGCATTTTTACCTTTTTTGTTAGTTTTAGTTAATTTACCTTTACCTATACGATAGCCGTCTAATTTATAATCATAAACTAAAATAATGTAAGGGTTAACTTGATATTATACGGCTAATTGTAATAACCTATCTAAAGATATAGATAGAGTCTACTAAAGATTTTTATGAATTATGAAAAAACAACAGTGGTTGCGTGGTAACTGGGCCTTTGATCTTAATTGATCTAAAGTGGGCTACTTTAGATCAATCACCATGCAACCACTTTCATCTTTTATCTTAGATAGGTTATTAATATTGGTTGATAATCTTTATCACTCTTTAATGCTGACTACAGATTACAATGCCAACTTAAATTTGATGTATACATAAACCGTGTTATTAATAAACACGTACTAAAGTATACCAGGCCTTAAGTTGTATATTTAAGTCTATGTTTTAGATTGTAGAAGCATACGTGTCTATTTTTAAATGGTTTGGTTTTATAATAGTCAATCAATTAATAGTACAATGCAATAAGTCATAAAAATTATTCATCGACTGTGTAATGTTTAAACGATCCCTGATGTGAGTCAGGACATGACTCACATGCATCCCCATCTGGTGTCATGGTTCATAGTTAGAGGGGTGTGTCATTGTTTGTGTAGGTTATGGATGATTTAAAACTAAATAGTTTTACTTGCTGGTCCCGAATTTTGATATTTTAGGACAATTTTTTTTTTTAATCAGTAGTAGAGTTGGTGGCAATTGACCGGATTGTTACAACGTCAGTATTTGTCACCATTGTGTTGCAGTTTGGAAAGTGTGACACAGAAAACTTGTGAAATATGTCAGCCCAATCTAAAGTTAGACACTTTCCCCGTGTTGGTCCGGGCTCCTTTGCAGAAAAGACCATCTGCCTTTCTTGCCATGCAGCTCGTAAAAGGCGAGCATAGGCTTATCATCACTAACACCGTGACAACGGACTAGGTGGTAGAGTTTCGCAGCGACTCGCCCGGATTGGTACCACCGCCTTACCTATTCCTGCTGCCATAACGTCATGACATGTTCCAGTTCGGAGGGTAAGGTAGCCGGTGAACTTACTTTTGCTCGAGGCCTAACATCCTGACCTCAGGTTGGCAACGCACAATTACCATCTTTGGTATCTCTAGGCGGCGTGAATTTCTTACCATCAGGAAATCCGTCTGCTTGTTTGCCTTCCTATATCATAAAAAAAAAATTATAACGAATAAATATTACTAACACTACCTAAAACTTGTAATAGCTGCGATCTGAATTTTATGTTAACTCAACGACACTATCTCTGTTGGTAGCATAAACAGAAAAAATGTTTTTCCAAAATTACAACTAATCTCTTCAATTCTGTTTGTACTGTTTGTACCTTTTTTATTTATTTATTCAACTAAATATATTAAAAGGGAACAATAATTTTGTGATTGCGTGGATTACGATTTATTTTGCCCTATATTTTATAAAACTAAACAAAATTATTTTTGTTACTGAATAAATTATAAATTCCTATAACATAAAAAAAACATCTCTGGTGACGTACGTTACAATAAAAAAGAAAGGATTGGGGAATAAAATATTACAGCTTCAAAATGGGTGCATAAAATTGATTTTATTTTAATTTAATTGGTCCGAATCCATGTGTAGAATAAACTATGTATTCACGTGTAGAATAGACCTGGCAGCTTGTACTTACAAGGTTGACATGGGTAAAATAGGCCATAACCACCAAGATTGCTATCCTATTCTCATTCAACTTGCCTTGATAGGAATATCGTCTTATATATTTCTACCACTATATTGACAGTATTTGGCACTGTCATTTTCTAGTCGCGAGGACAGGGTAACCGACACATCTATAACGTCTATACATACATACATGTCGTCAGGCCAAGTTTCATTACGTCTCATGATCCTGTCAGACCTGCCTGACTTTCTCCACATTCATTACCCTTTTCATACAAATACGCCGCTTTCGGAGACTTTTGACATAACCTTCGGATAACACCCAACATTTGATCGTGGAATATCAACCTAGGTCTCCCCGGGTACCTGTATCATATTTGACCTATAACATCTATGGTACTTATAAGCCACGGTTATCTCTTATCTCCAGTTTTTGTTCACTTTATTATGCCTTAAAAAATAAGAATAATATACAATTTCCACTGAAATATAGTAATTTCAAATTTTCAACGTAAAACTCAAAATTGTTCATACAAAAACTCATCAATCATTCAGAATACTATTATATTTCAATTGTATCAAACAATCCGAATAAATCATCAATAACAAATGGCTGAATAAAAACACCCATGAGTATAATGACTACCAAAATTGATATAAATTTTAAAGAAAGAAAAAAAAACTATATATCTATATCTTTATATAGAATCTATATATATCTTTAAAATTTTTAGAAAGTTATCCCAAGCACAGGGCAAGTGCTAAAAAATAAAAAAAAAATACGATACCAAAATTGACTTTAAACTAGGCCTCTTGTTCTATTCCTGACAAAAGTATTGACAAAATAATCTATTCCTTGACCTTCGATCAAAGAATTGTTTAATTCGGTGGCAGGAAGTGAATATATTTAACCGCTCGTAACACAATCTAGGAATTTAAATTACCTGCCGGTATAATCCACTAGTTTCAGACTAGGAAGCTCCGACAAGAACCTGATTGTTATCACCACCTTTGCTGATGGTAAGAGTCGATGGTCGATTATTGATATTATAGATGTAACTGGTAACTTATGACTAGGATTTTCAGCCACATGTGCAAAACTAGTAGCTGCTTAACCTTCTAGCATGCATCAAAGCAATGGAGACTACAACGCTATGCCCGCAGGAATGGGTAAGGCGGTTATTCAAAATCAGGTTCTCAATCGGAATCAGGTTATCAATCGGAATCAGGTTATCAATACAATCTATCGTACCGGTTATAGTCGTGTTTTTAGTTATAGTCTTTTTTTAGTTTTAGGGAAATGGGTTGTAGAGTTTCGCAGCGAATTGACTGGGTTGGTAACACCGCCTTACCTATTCCTGCCGCCGTAAGTACTTGACGTGGTTCAGTTCGGAGGATAAGGTAGCCTATAATCTTACTTTTGCTCAATAACATCCCAGCCTTGTAAGTCAACGTTCGTCTCTATCTGCTCGCTAGATAAGAACTTGACCCAGCGAGATATGAATCATAAAAAGATCAAAAGTAATGAGATTAAGCTCCTTTGTTTTACGTGATTAATTAAGGAAACCCCTTTGCTCATCTGAATGTAATGCTTTTGTTATACGTAACTTTTGTGAAACAAGATGCGTCATTTTTTGTTTTTGTTTACATTGCTCAAAGATTTAAGACGCCGGCGACGTCAGAATAGAATTAGAAAATCGTTTATTTCACATAAACCATGCATGTAGCTTCTGAAAATCTACTACCGGATCGGCATACCATACATTGACATGATCCGGTGAAAGAAGTTTAGCGGATGAATCTTTTTGACTGACTTCTAAAAGAGGAGATTATAATATATCGCAGAAAAAATTGCTTCTGTGGTCTAGCGGTTCAATTGTTGGACTTGACTACATTGTTATTTCTGAACCGATTTGATTCTTGAATTCAAATTGATTTTTTTGTTTTAAAAGTGTACTCCGAGGAGGTCCCATTACCAACAAGTTTTGGACTGACGATGGAAAGTGAAATCGAAGAAAATGCTAAATTTTTATTATTATTAATATTGAAGTCGGTATTTTGCAGTTTTACTACCTTTAGGCTGATTGGGAAAGAAACATCCGAATATTTCTTATACTTAATATATAGCTATATTATCATTAATTATATACTGGTTACGGTATTGTACCATTACACCATATAAAATTGGTTTATTTGTGTAACGATATGTGTACGTGGAAATATAAAAAAAATATATACCGGCCGAATTGGGAATCTCCTCTTTTTTTGAACTCGGTTAAAAATAAAAGATAAGATAAATGCTAAATAACAATGTTTTCATCTAAAATGTTGATACTGTCACTAATTACTTTAGATTTAGTTTTACAGAACTGATAGACTGTACTAGTCACATATCTAGTAATCAGAATTAATAGATTCTACTAGCAGCGGTATTACTAAAAGTAATTCGAAGTAGGGGTTTAAATAAATTCATTTGTTTTAAATATGGATAAGCTTTCCAATTATAAAGGTCATTGTGTGGCACGTACCTCTACCAGGAAGAATGCTTCATGAGGCCTTCCTTGCTTGCGTCAGCATGACGTACGCAAAGTCCATTTATAGTTGTGAACATTTTTTCGAGAGTCAAAAAACTCGGTTTTATTGTAAAAAAGCTGCCTTTAATTTTATGTGTTTAAGATAGCTTCGCCTGCGTCTTAAAGTCTCTGTATTTTTCAATGTTTAATCTAATTCTAGGTATGTAATTTGAATGGGTTCAGCCGTTTTAACATGAAGATGGAAAATACGTATAATGATATGAAAAATATTTATTTGCGGATTATGTGTGTAAAATAGTTGTTACAAAAGTATTTAAACATTGCAATACAATATTCTACCACATTGTAGTGTACAAGTATTTTACATTTTTAAAAAACAGTCGTCGAATTAATTACATATATTAGTTTTTACATGTTTTTCTTTAAAATATTGATCACAAATAATTTTAAAATGTAAATAAATTTAACCCTATCTACCATAAACTAACACCGTTTTCAAACCTAGTCAATCAGGAGGAGAAATGGCAAAACAAACTCCCTGGTAATCACAATTATAACTTATCTGCTTTGTACTGCTATAACTTTACACATATATATTTACACATATATACTTCGGCATTATAATACTACTTCGCCAGTGTAAAACGAGTGTGAGTGCAGTTAATAGGTAGCTTACATCTTTTTCCAATGTCAAGTCTGTGTCTAAAACAAAATTATTAAAATCACGTTAGCCATTAGGATGGAAAAGTCAAGTAAAAATTTAGTGGTCATAATAAATTGATGGTCAAATAGTAGTCGGTTTGTTTTTAATAATGTATATTTTTGGTATATATATCTACATTCTACATAAATGACATATTTTATAGTAAGTGAAGATTGTTTTTGATTGTTAACTACAACAGAGGTTTTCAAATAAATTATATGGTTTTTTATCTCGGTAAATAGCAAACCGATTTTGATGGTTCTTTTTTAGAAAGATACCTAGTTCGTGACCTCCACGTAGTTCCGTGTTGTTGATGAGGTTAAAAAATTTGCCTCATTATACGTCTAACTCAAAACTACCAATGGGATGTCCGTAAAATGTATGTGGGACCATCTGGGAACCATTTGCTGTCTTTTGAAAAAAAATATCAAATCGCTACGTGGTACAGAATGAAATGGTTAACGTCGGTTTTGCAGTTTTACAGATCTTAAATAAATGAAAAAAACAGTTAAAACGACTTGAGTTTGATCTCTAACACGACATCTTTACATTGCACGCAGACATTTTATATTATTATGAGTTATATTATAAATATAGTCAATACGAATTCTATTATTTTACGAATGTTCAAATAATACCGGAAAATGGTACTCGAAATTACACAAATACGTATTGTTTTCGCATTCCCCCATCTGTCGCTGATAAGCTTGACTGACGCAAATGACGTGAAACGTCAAACACCTGTGAATATGACTCATTATCCATGTGAATGGTTAGCCTTATGACCCGGCAGCCGTAACGCAGGAGCCGGTGACTCATATCTACCATTTTTGGCAGTTTAATGACAGGGTTACTTTAAAGAGAAGTTAAAACCACCTGTTGTTAACTGTGGGAAATTTTTGTTTATAGAAATAAAAGTATCTTCACGCACATATCTTGAACGAGGTTGGCAGAGGCACAACCAGGGCACCCACGATTAGCAGAAGACGATGCTAACTTTGTGATAGGTGGCAAACCTATCGCTAACCGTGCACATATCGAATCCTATCTCAATCCCCCGTGTTGGTCCGAGATCCTTTGCAGAATAGACCATCTGCCTTTCTGCCAGGCAGCTCGTAAAAGGCGAGCATAGGCTTACCGTCACTAACACCTTGATATCTGACTAGGTGGTAGAGTTTCGCAGCGACTCTCCCGGATTGGTACCACCGCCTTACCTATTCCTTCCGCCATAACGTCAAGACGTATTCCGGTTTGGAGGGTAAGGTAGCCGGTAAACTCACTTTTGCTCGAGGCCTAGCATCCCGGCCTAAAAAATTGATGGGAAAGGTAAAAATTAATGGATATATATATTTATATATATATTTTCGATGGAAAAAAATTAATATTGCTATGGATTTTAGTGGTAAGTAACCTCCTATAGCAAGGATGTTCAGCCTCTCGTGTAAGTTTCAACTTTTACCAAAATAAAGCCTTTCTGAAAACTGACATAAGAAGATATTTCTTCTCTAAAGGACAGATATGAAATTATGCCAATCTAGCGCTTTTTATTAATAAGAAACATTTTGTTTAAGAAAAGCTTTTCCTTCTATTGGAATTTTCGATTCGTGTTGGTCTGTGAGACCGTCCTACGATATTTGTGTTTTTTTTTTATCCAATGTCAGTATTGATTTTGCAAGTTCTTAACTAACATTATTTACTCTATGTACGTGGAGGTAGTAGGTATATACCTACGGCACGTGATTGTGTAAGAATAAGGCGAAGTAGATTCTGGTGCCAATAGAACTATAAGGCCGACTCGGATTTGTGTTATTTTTTAATTCTATTTTTATGGATAATTTACATTTTTTCGCTATTTTATTTACTGCAAATACTACTTTTTTATTTACTAAAATTGCATTTATTATTTTTTATATTAAAATACCGACATAGAACTGAAATAAATATGTGTTTACTTTGTACAATTTTAAAAGAAGATTATGATAATATCAAAGCAACATACTTTTTTTAAAACTTCAAAACATACAAATAACTCATAATTTATAACAAAATCAAATATACGCAACGGATTTTGAAGCGGATTTTTGAAGTGAAAAGTTCTTTGGAATGTGTGAAAACTTCTAAACTAGCGTCAGGACACGTGACCTGATCGAAAATTCGTAAGACGGCGCAGGGCGCTTGCGCGAATGTTCGTGATGTTAAATCTGTGTACGATAGCGCAATAAATAAATATTGTATTCTACCACATAAATGATAGTACTTTAATACTGATAATTAAAACAATTCGTGCAAAATTATTCCCTAACCAATAAAAAATAATCAAAAATGCACAACGTTAATATGCAAGTTTTCTTTTCTACCGGCACTCCCGGAGTGAAACCCTTTTTTTTAATAGATAAAGTGATTGAATAGAAAGGTTTATTTCACACCCGTGCGGAGCTAGGGTGGGCCGCTAGTATTGATATAAATAGTAAGTTATACAGCATCTTCCAGTTCGTATGCCTGAAAAGCTAATCAGAAGGACAACCAGGGCTCGATTAGCCAAAGGTACTTCAGCATCTTTCAATCCGTATGCCGGAAAAGTTAGTCAGAAGGACAACCAGGGCACGATTAGCCAAAAGGCACTTAGTTCCATAATATCGTAGATGGCAAACTAAACACGAATCGGGCACTGATACAAGCGCAGACAGGGTGATTTTTATTGAAAAGTGGAAAAAACATAGTTTAAGTTGTCCGGCCCGAAAATGGCAGAAATGACTTTTTATGGTCAACATCGAAACCAGACCACTAGACTAGAGGCGGTATACATAATTTTCAAACACTCATCATTTATTTGGAGATGTAATTGGAGATTTAATGTTGGGTCTATGAGACCGTTAAAGGTACAGGTATAACAAAATTTCACGCGAGGTTTGCAGGGTTAAATAATCTTCTAATCTTCACAATTCAATGAACAAACTAGATTAGTACCGCTGACTCAGTCTGTGGGAAAACTCGTCAGACGTGGTGACCCCAGACTGAGTGACAATGACGTCTTAACAATGGATGTGCCAACCGCTTTGTAACATTCAAGGCGCTACTGTATCTGTTCCACTGGATTACTCATTTTAGTTGACCTTATTTTAATTAAACCTTAAAGATAGTGGTGATATACCTCTTATAATAAAATGCACAAATATTGAATCCTATCCTATCCATAATCTTATTATACTAAGCAACTCTCACGGCTAAACCGCTGAACCAATTAAGATAAAATTTTACACAAATATACATAAGCATATCGCCTTTGTCTAGTGGTTATAGGTCCCGGGTTCGATCCCCGGGTTGGGAACAAAAAAAATTAGAAAATGCATATTTTCAATTCTCTGATATAAATAGCGTTGCCCGGGATTGGATTTGTGCCCGGTAGGCTTGCCACTTCTTATATTATGGGACTTAGTGTCTTCGGCTAGTAATTGGTGCCCTGGTTATGCTTCTGCCTTCTACTTTGGGGAAATGGGCGTAAAGATACTTACATATACTTAAACAGCCGATTTAAAAGATACATAGATTTCTTTTAAAAATCAACCTCGAAGTGCTACGATGGGGGACGCAAGCTTGTACGAAAATCATGTTTAAGTAAACAAGTAATATCAAAGCCATGTCCGAAGCAATTATATTACGATGACGAAGTCTTGGTTAAACAGCTGCAATTCGTCCAGGTTAGGATCCGCTGCCTTACCTATTCCAGCCGCCATAGTGACAGTGTTCCGGTCAAGAGGCTAGGGTCGCCGGTAGACTTATACAATAGGCATACCACTTCGGCTATAAGACAGCGACCCACGTACATATAAAGTGTCTATAGCCATATTTGTCTCTTACCATCAGGAGAGCCGTGTGCTTGTTCGAGTTATTGAGGCTATGGATGACATTCATTATTATGTGGTAGAGCACGGAGTAGTACCTACTCTACCATCTTACCTATAATACTTCCACCATATAATTAGTGTTCGTCTTTATCGTATACCGTTTTTTAGTAATTGTTGCCTCTGTGGTCTAGCGGTTCAGTTGCCGGACTTGACTGCGGAGATCCCGGGTTCGATTCCCGGGTCGGGTAACAAATAAAATATTGGGTTTTCCCATGTTCTAATAAAAAAAACGTTGGTCCAGATTGGATATGTGCCCGGTTGGCGATAGGCTTGCCACCTATCACATTGTGGGTCTTAGTGACTTCGGCTAGTCGTGGGTGCCCTAGTTGTGCCTCTGCCTACCTCTTCGGGGATATGGGCGTGAATATACTTTTTTTCTTATTGTAGATTAGCATACTTCTCTGTTATAAATGTGACGATCGTCTCTTACCATCATAAAAGCTATTTAGGTTAAAAAATAAGATATTCAACAAATACTGCTACTATAAAATAAATGAATCATCAATAAGATTAATCTGTAAAAACAATGCAACCTTGTTGAAAGTTGATTAGACTGCGAACAATGATAGCATGATAAAAGATTGTACGGCGCTAGGTGAATCATTGAGGCTATTTCGTCGGTAAACAAGTTGAATAGTGTGAGAAAACAGCACAAGATAAAAATAAATTAAAGCGGAATAAACTGCAAATAAATTAAGTTCTATAAACTTAATTTTTTTATGTTATAGGGAGACAACAAGCAGATTTCCTGATGGTAAGAAATGCCGTCGCCTATAGAC
>NJDD01002186.1:44829-83749 GCA_002245505.1 Calephelis nemesis | reverse complement strand
TCTTTAAAGTTGTTTTCTTAGGTATAAAAAAAGCAGAATGTTCTGAAAGCCAAATGTGTAAAAAGGTGTGTCACCTTATTTTTTCTTCTTCCAAATACCCATTAGTAATAATCCATTAGTAAAATACGCTATTATTATTTTTTCAACTATACAAAAAATGTTGAAAATCGAGGTACTAGCATATCTAAAACAAAAGGCTTTTTTTTAATTAAAACCTAGAGAAGCTAAAGTTACCTTTTTATGTGCCTCTAATAGTAACTTGATAAGTCTCTTTAACACAAAAATACTGTAAACGCAGTAAAATTGCTTATTTGGTTTTTTGTGGGTTCGTTTAATACAAAAAGAACATTGTTATTGCAATTGTTATCATTTTAATACGCATCATTAGGTATAACTTGTGTAACTTAAAATGATTTTTCAAAAGTTAATGAGATCACACAGAAAATTCAGCTTTTTTGAAAAAAACATCAAAATAAGTCGTTAAGTAAAAAGTTTTTAAACAATACCTAAAAATACAGATAAATAAAGAATCTTCTCTTTTTTCATCAGTTCAAAATCTGATCATCCACATAAATCCACACAAAGCATAAAGCAAATATAGGCAAGACTTCAGAAATGAATCTGAATTCATTTTTCTTTTTATTTACCAATTCAAATCAATGTTCCCTGCAAATAGAAGGGGTTTCGATTGAATTCAGTTGAAGCACACATGTTCGCTTGCCCATTCACTGTACAATGGAACAAGAGAGTGCCCCTCTGCTGGGATGGTACGAACTAATAACGGACTTCCTGAGAACGACGACCGGTTTAAACACTATTATAGTGAGCTGGTACCACTTTTTACTACTACGAAAGGACGGTAATGTTTTTTAGGCGTTTCTATTGCCGGGTACTAGGTCAATTAGGGATTTGTGAGTACCAATATATGTGACATGGAAAAATATTTACTTTTCAATTAGATTCACCGCAAATTATAAGTTATATCTTTAGATAACTCAATCTAATATATTATTAAACAAGCACTCTTACCTAAAAGTGATTATCAGCAGCACAACACACTTTTCAATGTAACAAGGTGGTGTTCTAGTTTAATAACTAAACCTCATAAAAATATAAAAATTCCGGAAGGGCTCTTTTGTTGTCGTCTTGTTTTGACTCCATTGCGGTTTCAGACATGTGTTGCCATTAAAATTATACAATATATTACTGAGAATTAGTGCTATAAATAAACTTTTTTTATTACTAGTAGAAAAGCGTAAATGTAAAAAATATTATTAATTGCCGGGTACCGGCACATTACCGGCATTGCGTGCGATTACCTTACCCGTTTTAGGATAAGATATTTCGTAATAGTAACCATTCACATATCCACAATATACGTGCCTTCTTGATTTGTTGATTTACAAGATTTTTTAAACACAAGTAAGCAAACAAGCATATGGTGTCACTGATGATGATGATTAAATGTGCTCTGTTACCAGAGTCTAGCTCAGAATAGACACCAGCGTATTATACTTTTGTAAAAGTTAGTCCTCTACTCTGTCCTTCCTGTTGGAATATGACACTAGTAAAAACTGAAGTTTTGACATAAGATTGAAATAGATAGTAGAATTGGTGCTTACTGCTGGTTGTAATTGTGGTTAAAACATTTATATCACTTTTATCCTTGTTTACTTATTAACAAATTTCAAATTCTTAACTAAAAGATGTTTAACTAGTCAACATATTTCTATTTCTGTCTGTCTGTAACATTTGCAGCCTTTTAGTTTAATTAAGAGCAAAAATATGAAAATAAAGAACAAAATCTCCGCAGACATCACAAATCAAAACAAGGGGTGCCACCACTGGTATTTAATTATGTAAATAAATTTTCATGCGTAGGAAGGATTCGTAAAACAATGCGCCAGCTGAAGCTAGCCCTAGCGAAATTGTAAAAGTTTTAATAAAGAAATCGCCGAAGGCTAGACTCATTATGGCATTTGTTTTGAAAATCTATATCTAGGTCTATAATACCGTCATTTAGGGTTTCTTTGAGGTTTCTGGTTGCGCAATTTTTAAGTAACAAAAAATGGATAAGGTACATACTTAATTTGACTTTTTATTTTAAAATCTTATATAACCTCATATAACTTTCGATTCGGCTTATTTTTTCATTGGATAGAGTGTATCCCCAAAATGGGTCTGCTTAAATTTTTTGGCAAATAGCGCTGTTTTGAATGTTCTTGTAATATTAGTAATTAATCCCGATTCAAAGGTAGTTTTTAAAGTTTTATAGACGGGTCACAAGTAAGGTATATGTGAAATGAATGATTTTCAATTCATTTAAATTCAATTGTATACTTACGGCCAATTTTAATAATCTATCTTAAATTAAAGATAAGGCAGATCTGTTAGTCGGATTCATATATTTTTACTGCAGTAAAAAAAATGTGTATTAGTATTTTTTCAGTCCCATATGAAAACAAAAACCAATAAAATCAATAAACCTAAACATGTTAATTTCGGTTAACGGGTTAGTTGCAAAAAAAAAATATATTTGCGATGAGCTTGTTCTTTGTACTTTTGTTTTATATAATATGTAATACCTATCTACTGTGTAACATAAAGACTTAATTATTATAAAACAAGCGAAAATTCTAGTTTCAAAATTGTCCCTTCCCTTTTCACCTGTGAGTAGAATTATTTACTGCAACTATCTTATAACTGTACCATTGTCAGACTAGGTTAAGCAATTCTACAAAAACAGATGTACCATCGCTACGTAGTTGCCATAACGTTAGTGTATACTATTATCATATTCCATTTTGGAAGGTTGGTTGGTTATACTTTACTTAAGAGGACAAACATTTTAGAGCAACACTGTACCTTTACTATCATTATCTTTGTCTTAAACCGACATGTGTTTTTATCACCAGAAAATCCTTTCCGATAAACACGTTAAAACTATTTCTTATCAAAACGATAACTTTTAACACGTGTTTAATTGGAAATTAATTAAATTTGTCTAAAAGCGACATGTAGGTTTAATCATCAGAAAATCATTTCCCACAAAAACGTTAAAACTATTTCTTATCAAAACGAAATCTTGTAACACGTGTTTAATTGGAAATTAATTAACATTATTACGTTATACCGATACGATGACTTACGTAAACCGATTACGTGAACGTAAATTTTCGTAACACTTGAAATCAAAGGCTGGGTATTAAATTCACATCTAATGAGACGAACCCCTCTTCAGCCTGAGGGTGGGTAGGAAATATCTCATTAGATCTAATGATTGTTTATTTTATGGTACCTAGGACTTGTTTTTTAACCAACTCCAAATAAGGAGAAGGCTATCGACTGTTGTTTATATGTATGTTTGTTGAGCGATTTATCTTCAAATAGCCAAACAATTTTGATGGTGTTTTCTTTGGTTAGATAGATCTTGATTCCAAAATGGTTATATGTTGATTTTATCATGATCCGTCTATTGGTTTTTAAGTTATACTTAATAGTGTAAACGTTTTCACCTATGTTGAATCATCATCATGAAGCTTAACAGAAAAACTATTAGTTCGGCCATGAAAAAATATTAAAAGACTATCTCAGATTTATGGTCTACCATTAAAAAAAAAACAGCTTGTTAGCGGAGTAATCGCAATATTTTTGCAGTATCAGGTAGAACTCACTACTAGTAGGAACCATTTCGGAATAATTTGCATTCTTTGGAAAAAAGAACTGTCAAATTACGACGTTGTCTCTAATGAAATCGGTAGAGTGAGTTTTACTACGGTTAATTATTAATACGCAGGTTGGCAACGCATAAATACCATACTTGATGTCTCTCGGCAGCGTCAATTTCTTACTATCAGGAATTCCGTATGCTTATTTGCCTTCCAATATAAAAAAACACCACCTTTGACGTCACTAGACGCAATTTTTTTACCATTAGAAAATTTATCTGTTTTCTATCTATATACAATCACAAAATCGTAGTTGGACATCATATCTTTAAATAGCCAAACAATTTTGATGGTGCTTTCTTTGGTTAGATAGATCTTGATTCCAAAATGGTCTTATGTTGATTTTATCATGATCCGTTTATTGGTTTTTAAGTTATACTTGTGTAAGTATAACTTACACAAGTATGCAGTAAGTATGCAAATACGCAGGTTGGCAACGCATAAATACCATCTTTGACGTCTCTCGGCAGCGTCAAATTCTTTCTATCAGGAATTCCGTATGCTTATTTGCCTTCCAATATAAAAAAAAAAACACCACCTTTGACGTTAATGGACGCAAATTTTTTACCATTAGGAAATTTATCAGTTTTCTATCTATATACAATCACAAAATCGTTGTTGGACGTCATACCATTTGTAGTTGAGCAATAAAAATTTGCTATCGCGAAGAACCCTTGGCATTGTGAATGCAAGCACAATATCTCATAATATTCTTTATTTCCGCCCTCATAAACAGGAACGACCCTAGTAATGACTCCCCATTGAGGGAGACGACATCTAACCGGCCGTTACGGTCGCCGGATATGTGACCGCTGCATTTTATCACCACTTTACTTTGCCACGTAATCGGGCTTGATGATAAAGTGCTTCTTTTCAACTTAATCTATGCATCCACTTGATTTGATCTGACGAAAATATCAAACAGCGAAAATTGAGTTCTCGTAATTACTTTCTACTGAAAAACTATCAAAGTTAATTTTGAAAATCAACAATTAAAATAACAAAAACATTCTGTACTTCATAGATGTAATAACATAGCACCTTGCACGTTTTTAAGTATAATTAAAAAACAGTAAGCACCTGCTTTTGAATGTTGATTGAAAGTGTATAAGCTAATTAACTGTTGATATGACAGATGAAATATTTTGTGAAATTGTCAATTATTTTAAATTTTAAGTTTTTTGGTGTAACAAGGTTATACTATTTTGATTTTGACACATCTATAATATAAAAATGAATCGCTAAATGTGTTGGTAAGCGCATAACTTTCGAACGGCTGGACCGATTTGGCTAATTCTTTTTTTATTGTGTTATTTATTATCAGGAAAAGATTTTTACGAAGAGAAAAACCGGGAAAGTTGCAGGGAAAATGGGAAAAATACTTCTTCATTATTTTCCATGCTGAACGGGTGGAACGATGTTCGCCGGGACAGCTAGTTTTAATATAATTATCGAAGTTGACAACAATTACATTTGCAGTCTAACGCAAAAACTTCTAGTACCACAGAAGCGTCATAGTTTAGAAAAAAAATCAAAAACAAAACTGTCGCAACACAAAGTATATAGTCGAATTTAGAAACCTTCTCCTTTCATAGCTGATATCATACTGTGGCTTTGTATATTTAATTATTGTATTGCAAAATCTTGATTTTCATCTCCATGCGAGAATGCGGATTTGCAGCTCCGTGCGACGCAGTCTGTCTTCTACCTATATCAGTTAATAGTGGTATATCTGATTGATTAATTAACTTTATGGAAAATTACATCTATTCTTTAATTTGTCTGTCATAATCAATCATTTGTATTTATTTATCCACAAGCACTTAATTCGTAATAGCGAAGCATACTTCCTGTTTCTAGACAGTGACCGCGCAGATTTTATATCTACTTGAGTCGTGTATGGTACCTTTATTATTCATACTCTTACAAACATGGAGCATTATCTCTTGCTGCAGAATATTTAAGTTACGTAATTTTATTTTATTTTTTTTTAATTTGAGAGGTAAGAGATAACTCAATATTTGTTCTAATATTTAGTTGGAAGTAGAATAGGCACATTTCGTCATATGTAGTAAATAAATAAATATCCCTAACCAAGTTACAAAAATTGAATTCAACCCCAAAGTAAGCAAATTATATGCTTGGGTTATGAGTGTTAGTCAACGATACTAATACATAGAAATATTTTAATAGATACCAAAATATATTTAATAAACACCTAGACCCGAAAAATGCAGGTATCTAAATGTTCATCACACAAATACCTGCCCTCGTCGGGAATCGAACCCGAGCCTTGCGGTTGGTCGATGTAGTGAGGCGTGTATGCTAGCCACTCGACCAAAGCGAGAATCTTTTTTGTGGAATACGTCTCAACAAAAATACCATTTCCGAGACTTCAATAATTCTCTCAGTCTCTAAGGACATAATTAAAGAGTTCTAAAAGAAATTATTTTTGTTACAGGTTGAATTCATAGAAGCATACTGCACACCACGCGACACAACCAGACGGTCACCACAACGCAGCCGCCGCTCCCGAGAACCCAGACGTTCCCCTGAGTCCTCCAGATGGCGATACGAGTCGCGTCGTCAAAATTACGACTTTGATACCAGAAGACCGTACGAATACGAGTCGAAAAGGTACTTTGCAAGAGACTACGACGCCAACCCAAGTCGACGGCCGGCTTTCGACGCTGAATCAGCTAGACGGCGAGCTGACTACGAATCAGCAAGGAGGACAGACTTTGACTTGTCTGCTCCTGAAGTCAGACGCAGCCCAGAAAGTGCGCCAGAAGGTTCAGCGGAATCACCGCCAGAACCAGCGCCTTCTGCGCCCTTACGCCAAGAACGGCAGTCTAGACACAGAACACAGCCATACTACGAATCTGGTAAGTACACCATTTTAAATACCTAGTCAGCTGTTTAATGTATTTATTAAAGGGTGTGTGATCAACAAACTGATTTCTTAATAGTAATGAACATTGGGAAACGCCTATGTCCAGCTGTGGACATCCTCCGGCTGATGATGAATGAACACATAACGTTAGCAACGGCTTATGAATATGTTGCTGCTGAGCTTTTTTCGTCAATAAGAAGGAGCGACCGTATGCTTCTTTTGTTTCTTATCAAAGGAATAAATATAGTGTCGGGGTCACAAAAGTTGCCAGAGCTTGCTTAGTCTAAGTTTACTGCTTGTCCCCTGAATCAGGTTTCATCATTAGTGACCACTGTGCATTTGATTTGATTTTAAATTAAAAACTAAACTTGATTAAAAATTGAACAGATTGAAGTTTAAAGTAAAAACTAAACTTGATTAAAAATAAATTTATATGCATTTTCACAATAACATAATTCATGTGAAATTCTATTTGACATTTAGTTTTAAAAACATCTAGAGTCAAGGTCTGAGTAACAAAGCCTCTGCCTCAATTGTACTGAAGGCTTGTTAAGGCATTGTTCTACTAGAACCTATCTCCCTGCTTGTACCATGAATAGAAAAGCTAACACTTTTGTTGCTTGAAGTTGGTTAATTAAGTCTCGAGAAAAACCCCGGAACAACAAAGTAAACTGTGTCAATATTACACTAGTGACAATATTTTTCTTAACTTTATTTTTCTTAGCTAGATGTATGTTATGAAATCGTTAATGGTCTGTGTTTGCGCGTTAATAACAATAAGATTAATTGCAAAAGATTTCTTATCTGCTGGTATGTTTGATAGATTTCCTAGAGGTTATAACCACGGAAGTTTGAAATGAAAATTAGTTTTTATTAAAACATTAAGATTAATTGCAAAAGATTTCTTATCTGCTGGTATGTTTGATAGATTTCCTAGTTCTTGGATTATTTTTAAAGTTTTGAAAAGAATAATCGAGTTAAATCAAAAGGCATATTAATCTCTTGCAATTAATTTGTTTAGCAATTATCACAAATTAAAAAAATCTACACAAACTAAAATATTGTTATCATAAATATTTTACTTTAATTTTAAATCAGTAAATTATTTTTTAAATTCACCTATATCATCCAAGATTTTTCTATTTAAAGCTCTAGAAAAAACTGTAGAAAAAACGTCTGTGTTAATGTAATCAACAAGTAGTCTAAGCTAATACAAACCACACTAGGCTCAACAACAATAGGACATTTTAATCAGCCTTTTCCCCGTTTGTCCGTCTAGACTGGGAAAAATATCCCGACATTACAAACGCTGCCTTTTGACTGCGACATGGTCTCTGTGGAAAGATTAATATTTTATGGTGATTAATATGCCTTATCCACTCATAACGTAGCTCTTTGTTATGTATTAATTGTATTCGTCCTATATTTTCCATCGTCAGCGTGATGAAATTTTATCATGATTGTCACTGAAATTTTAGCGTCATATTACACACATCGTGGGTTATAGACGGACTTAAAGTTTTAATTTTACTAATTCGAAATTCCGCAATCTTAGATGTTACTTTTTAAATCATAACCCATGTTTTTATTTTGCTTTGTATCATGATATAGTGAAAAATTTAATGGTTCTCCCGATATTAAGAGACAGCCGTCGCCATTAAACTTTATCTTAGGTTATAACCACGGAAGTTTGAAATGAAAATTAGTTTTTATTAAAACATTTCATACTATTATAGAAAAAACTGACATTTTTTTGTATCGGTATACGAATAATTAAAATGCAGTAAAACTGCAAAATTATCGACTTAAATTTGCATTGAATGCCAAATATTATAACATTTTTAAAAGAATACTTTAACATTACCTACCTTACAAAAAATAATCATTAGTATCCATTATCCATTCATAATTATTGGAGTAGTGTACAAAAACATAAAATCTAATCGACATCGTAATGGTTTTTGAAGTTGCCAAGTAAAATTATTTCTTCATCCAATTTTGTTAATACTTACCTATTCTCTTTTTTATATATTATGTCTATACTTAGGTATTTCTAAGTTAATCACCTTCATTTTATGTGTGTCTAACAAATTAAGCAATTTTCTGAATAGCTGTAGACTTAAAAAACTAAAACTAAAAATGTAACAATAATTTTAACATTGCGAATAATTAAACAAGTTCTGATATATTTAAAAAAAATGACGCTTGATGGGTCGATTTAGATTCAAACGATTCGAAATGTCCTCTCTTAACATCTTCAAACGTTTTAGAAAGCAATTTAACACGTTAATCGCGGCAATTCAACAAATTTCAGGCCCCATGTCCATTCAGGCGAAAAAGCAATTACTTCACTTAATGGCGTCACTTTACACACATCGTGGGTTATAGACGGACTTAAAGTTTTAATTTTACTATATCGAAATTCCGCAATCTTAGATGTTATAATATAAAACAGTTATGAGTACTTACTACTATCACTAACTTTAATTATTTGTTCTTTGTTAATACCAAGAGTAACATTTAATAAAGTTTTCTTAAAGTAACATTTAATAGACGGTACATCAAACATTTTAAAACAGTATGTTTTTTTAGACATGATGAAATTATTTGAATTTGGTAACAAGACTTCAAACGAATCCCTACTAGACTAAAGCGTTAAAAAAAGAATCGAATTTGAAATTATGGAAAAAATGTACCTTAAAAAACATTTATTTAAGGAATAAAAATAAATGCTTTTGATATTTGTATTAATTGCATCACTTCTTCTGTAGTTTTTGTCTTATATAGTAAGTAGTATTTCTGCTTTAAAATACCTTTGAGACGTACATAGTCTCGTATGGTTTTCATTTGCAATAAAATATTTTCTTCTTAAATAATTCCGATTCCGGTTTAAAGATTCTTAATTATTTGAGGAAAATCCATCCAATTGAAAAAACGATGTCCTATGTACAAAATCATCATAATAAAATACATTATAAAAGTAACTTTTTAAATCTTTTCTAGATTATTGTTTTCAAATTATTCTATTGTCACTTTTTGTAGTACCTATCAATATAAATACACTGAACTAAAATTTACTTCTTTAATTAAGTTACTCATTGTTTTCACTACTCTTAGTATAAGTAAATTAAGTTGGATGTTATTTACTACTTTAATGTCTACATTATTCCATATGCAAGAAGCATTGTTTAATCTAAAATAAGCTCGTTGTTTAAAGTTAAATTCAAATTGCTATTTCTATGCATTTGTCGCTTGTGGCTTTAAATCTAGGCTTTTTATGCTCAACATGCATTCAAAAAGGTGCTTTTGTTGCACGAGTAAGGAATTCTCATTAGGGTAGCTTTGAAATAACATTAGCATCGTATGTACAAGTTAAAGGGATTTATTGCTTTCATTACCCTCTGCATTCTAAGAGTCCTTCAGTTTAACTGAAATATTGGGGCACAATTAAATGCAGGGGTATTAAGGGAATATGCTCTAAATCATGGGTTCAAAAAGTTTTCTGCAGCACCGACCCTTTGTAAGACATAATAGCTTAAAATCCATGCAAGATCTACGAGTGAAATATTAAACATACCTAAAATGAATGTATAAAAAACTAAACTTATTTTTATTTGTTTAAAAGCTAATTTTAATCACTAACTCTTCAACTAACTTCTTAAACAAGGATATAAATTAATAACCATTACGCTCTGACCTTTGTTAGAGATTAAGATTAATAGCTATTATTAGTTTGTTTGAAAAAAATTAAGTGTAGTTTATAACTTTCCCGGGTTTTCTTTTTATACGAATCTTTTCATACCAAAATAATTCGTAAAACATATCAATCCGTTTAAACGTGATGTGATAACCACGCAAAATAGGGATTCAATTTTATAAAGACAGATGTATTTATTTAAAGCATTTTTTAAGTTATGATTACTTAAATATTGAAAAGGTTTGACAAAATTAATAAATATCCCAAAACAAGTTACAAAAATTGAATTTAACCCCAAAATAATCTTGTATATTATAAAAGATATGCTTGTTTTATTAGTGTTACTCAACGATTCTAACCCATAGAAATACACTGAGAGATACCAGAATAAATTTAAAATTAAATTTGTGTGGCATTTAAAATGCCACACAAATGCCTGCCTCTGTTGGGAGTCGAACCCGAGCCTCGCGGTTGGTCGGTGTAGTTAGGCATGTACACCAGCTACTCCACCAACGAGGCGGTCAAACAGACGGAAAGAACTTAAAACATTTTAATTGGAAATATAGCTTAGCGTCTTATAATATTAAGTTGCTTTAGTACTCAAAACTTAACGCTAAATGGTAACAATTACCAATCAATATAATATTTAACTAATTCGAGAAGAAAATTAAACACTTTACTTTACCGTTACTCAATTGGGAGAATTAAAATAAACTGAAAATATTTAACAAAATTAGTTTTTGATGTAACAAATAATATTTTAACGTTAATTGTAAATAAAAAGTATGTTTATACTTTTTCTCAAAAGTAATGAATAAATTATTGTTTCAGAATCATCTTCAGAAGATCGATCGTCATCAACTGAAGGAGAAGAAGACGAATTTGGTGAATTTGATCCATTCGCAACAGCACCATCTTTACATTCTCCGGACAGTGCTCGATCGGATCCTCGGTACGCCAACGCTCCGAGAAGAAATCCAAGTCCTTATTATTACGGTGATTTATTTAAAACAGCTCCACCGCCACCTGCTCCATCAGTGCCAACAATATCATCAACATCTTCATCACGAGGGCCTCGATACAGAAAATCTGCAAGCCTTGACGCACCACACGTAGCTCCAAGGCCAAACCTGCCTAAAAGATTTTCAGTTGCTGAAGATGGTTTTCGTGAGTTAGAAAGGTCATCTTCTTCGTCCGGCGAGAGCGCGTGGATGCCGCCGAGGCGCCGTGGGCGCGACGCGGCCGGCTGCGTGTGCGCCGCGCCTGAAGATGTAGAAGAGCATAGGCCCTCTCGAAGCGTATTTTATGTGCCGGCTCCCCTGCCACGCTGGCCGCAAGAGATGACAACGCGACAGATTTATGAAACAGCGTTCGACTGTAAAATAGCACGCTCTGATGATGACCTAGACGATTTTGACCGTGTCAGCAATCATCCAGCTTTGCTGCAAGCTGAAGAGCGAAAAGTTATATCCTCAGCCTCTTCTGCTTTTGAGGCAGTTGAGCGGAGTGAACCTGATTACAAAGGTCGTCGTAAGGTGACTATGAAAACTGATAGTGTACGTCGCTCCAAAATTCCAACTATTCGTCAAAAGAGGGAAAATGAGAGCAATACGTGTGCTTTATCAGAGGAGTTGGAAAAAGTCCATCTAGAAGAAGAAGAAAGGTCAACGACATCTCAGTTACCATTACGAGGCTATACCCCATCTCCACCTTCAACTGCACCCTTACCTACGAAATTTCAGCAGAAAGATGGATCAGCTATGAATAGCATAAAAAGTGCACCTAATCTGCCGCAAACCCAACCGTCTCATCCACGACTTAAGGATTTAAGATTACCCGTAAAATCATTGCGTGCACGGGATACACCTACCAGTAGTGACGCTAGTATGACTGATGTCAAAGCTTCAGTATCGACTGAACTTGATGTCGGTCAGCGATTAAGAGATTCCAGTCGAGAATCTCGAGATGGTGACGATGAAAGAGGGCAATCTAAAGACGGTATTTTTTTAGAGATTAAGGGTCGACCCACCTCCGATTCTGATACACCCGAAATGAATCGGTACACGGGGCCCAAGGGGGTCGGCCCTATAATGGAATTTAAAGGAAGGCCCGGCATTGCACGTCCACGAAGAAAATATTCAAGTACGGAAAGTATGGCTACTAGCAGCAGCGGGGGAAGCATGGAATCTCTACGTAGTAGTAATAGTGAAGGTGATAGAAGCAGCAGTAGTTCAGAAAGCCGTCACTCATCTTCTCTTAGTTCACATAGTTCAGATTCTGGTAACGTCCCGTTTATGAAGTCCCATCACATGCAATTGTCGGGGTTTGGTCACCATCCAACTAAACTACACATTTTAAGCCCTATATCTGATAAATCTTCCCAAGAGCCAGCATCAGAAACGTCAGATAATAATAAAAACAACAATTCTCAAAAGGTTTCTCCTGAAGATGCGGAAACCAATAATACAACAGTACAAACCACAGTGGAAATTTTGCCCAAGCCCAAAAGACGTGCTTTACAAAACAGAAATTTATTAAATCTTGCATTTCGCCATTCAACTCCTGGTGATACGGAAATTCAGGGTTCAGATAGTGGAATATCAATTCATTCAAGGGAAGGTGTAGATTCACGAAATGCATTTATTAATTTTAAAAATAGTAATACAGAAGAAAAAAATAAAGACGAATCAGTAGATCTATCTGATTTGCCTTTTGATATGCCTAAATTACGAAGACGTCGTGCTGAAGCAGAAGTAGACTTAAGGTCCTTGCCATTTGATATGCCTAAGCTACGAAGAAAATTGCGGGGGCAATCGTTGCAATTGACTAATGATTTCGGAGAGGCAATTTCTAACGCTTCATCAAGTCAAAGCGTCCAAGATTTAAACCAAGGTAAGAATATGTTGTATTTCTGGAATTATTACTTAAGTAAGCCGTTGATTTAAGTTTCTTAAGTTTTATTTCATGAAGTCTCGGGTTCGATCCCCTGGTTGGTAAACAAAAATGTTTTTTTCAAGTTTCTAATAAAAACCATCTTGCCCGGAATCGGATATGTGCCTGGTTGGCAAAAGTCTTGCCAACTATCATGTTGTGGTCTTAGTGTCTTCAGCAAGTCGTGATTGCCTATCACAGCTGAAATATGGTCGTAAAGATACTTTTTAGTAGTTAAATAAGTTCATATTATATTTTATATTCCAAATATATAAGGACACCTGTCTTTGTTCATTAATTTTTCATATTTCACTTTCCGTAGCTAATTAATCAAATAACAATGACTATATTATATCAATAAGATTGTAGTAAGTAGATTTTGATGCACCTCGTGTGTATTATTTCCTAATAAGATAGTACTTCAGAGGTACAATTTAATGCTGAATGCCAGTAACAATATGGCGCAGAAGAGGGTCTGTCAACTTGCATTGTTGTAGAGTCTAACCGAGACTGACTTGTACCAAATTATGCCGATTAAGATATATGACTCCAGATTTCTTGCCGGGAATACTCTCCTAATATTTAATTTACTTGAGTGCTTTTTGTGGAAACTTTTCCTGTATGTTACAGGCAATTTGTAAACGTACTGTTGCATTAAGAGTTTGAGATTTCTTGCGGTTTGACATTTAACGAGATAGAGCGTTTTTGCTTACTTTTTTAAGATTTCGTATACGTTGAAGTTGATTCAATAGGACATTCTAAATAAATCGAATTCAAACGACATGCTTTTAATGTTTATCTGAAGTTTGGTATTTTATCTTTTTCATCTTTTTGGCTCGTCAAATACAATCTTATTAAATATCTAGTCTTATACATTGACGGTCATCTCATAATATGATGGGAAGCCTTCATGAAGTCTAGTAACGAAGATTATAGTTTACGACAATATTTCAATTTTAATTTGAGATTTAGGTTTGGCAAAGGCTTGGGCTCAATACAAATTCACTATTGTTTTAAAAGCATTACTGGTTTGTTTTTTGGAATGCGATGTATTAAAAAGAGTATCCCAGTTCTTTTCACAACTTTGTACTACTACCTGAAAACATTTTAAATTAAGAATAGATTTTTATTTCGTATTCCTAAGATTTCAATCATTTGTTTACAGGAAAGAAACATCGCGAAAAACTTACATTGAATTTTGACAGTGGCAGTGGTAGCTCTGGCAGTTCTAAGGGATTGCATTTGAACTTAGGACCCATTGCACCACCTCGGGACTTGGTTGATGCGTCTTTGCCGCTTGACCGACAAGGGTAAGTTATGAAAATATTGATTTCATATTTATCAAAGATGTCAAAACAGCTGAACATTTAAGTTTTAAAGTATCAAAACTTATACTTTCGTTTCTTGATGGGATTTGATCTTTGAATTAAAATAAAATTTTGCATACCAAATTATAATGACTATTGATACCAGTGTAAAATGTCTAACATAGCTTTTACTTTCATGTTAAAACAAACTAAAAGTATCGAGAAATTAGCAAGGAATCTTGAATTTGTTCTTCTGCAGTAAATTTGTAGATGTCAAACGCTACTCGTAGTATTTCAATATATGTAGGATCGAGATTTTCTTAATTTGTATTATTAAAAGCCGTCTTCTTTTGCTTTCTTTTTTGTGAGTGATAAAACAATACACAGATTTTTCTTTGGTTATTTTTAGTAATTTTATATTTAATTATCCTTTTACAGGTGGTATCATGGAACCTTAACGCGTGTAGAAGCCGAAAGCTTGCTCAGAGATGCGGAAGAAGGAGCTTTTCTTGTTCGAAACAGTGAATCAGCAAAACATGATTATTCCCTCAGTTTGAAGTATGTTTCCCATTTTAACTGTTATCTAGTGATTTAAGATTGACACTACTGTAATCAGCAAAGGATGGAAGCCAATATAGTTTTTGCAACCCCTGAAAATCTTTAACACTTCCTATTTTAATTTTTTGAATACTAGATTTTGAATTGATGACGTAAAACCTTTTAACTGTATGTATAGGATTAGTCCTATCATTTACCTTTTGAGTCATAATATGGTTATTTAATATTGTGCGGTCATAAGTATTCAAATGTAAATTTATTAGTTACGTTTACCTTATAACAGCGTTTAAAATATATTAAAGAATTATTTACCGTTTTAGTCATCTTATCTTACATAGTTTGATTTTTGAATCTATCTTTGGAAGTTCGGAGCACAAAACTGGTTAAATACCTAATTTACCCCTTAAATGCCCAACAATACCCAAAAGTAACGATTTCATACATATCTTCAAGCCAAGTCCCTAACGAGCTGCGCAGAGATTATTGAGTGCCAAATCACGATCCTTCCAGGCCTACCTGAATTCCTTCTCATTCGTAACCCTTTTAATACAAACGCGCCGGTTTCGAAGACTCTTGACACCACCCTCAGACAATAAATGAGTGCTATGATCATGGAATGTCAGCTTAAGTTTCCAGGGTACCTACTATATCCATCCACATCTTTCAACCCCACTCGTTCGCAGTCACGAATGCGTCCAGTAAGCATTACACCACAAATTTTCCGTAGCGCTCTCATTTCAATCGCATTTATCGTACTCTCACCCCTTCTTTTAACTATACGAAACGGTGGAATAAGCGACGAAGGTTAACGATTAAGTTTTAAATATATACATTTTATGATTACAGGTCATTTACTTAAACATTTTAATTTTCTTTCAGATCTACCCGTGGCTTCATGCACATGCGTATATGCCGTGGTGGAGAAGGCTATACCCTGGGAGGTGCAGCAACAGCATTTCCCACAGTACCTGCGCTGATGAGACATTACGTTACAGCTCAAAGGCTGCCAGTCCGTGGCGCTGAGCATATGGCCTTATCAACACCATTACCAGCAGTGATGCTTTGAAAACAGAAGAAATATTTCATGGAATTTATCTCAAATGCAGTCATACTGCGAACACGCTGGCCAAGCGTGGATCCAAGGTGTAAATAAAGCTGGTTTTAACCATGTTAAGGAGTAGCAGTTATTTATTGTATGTGTATTCTATGTATAGCTTTAGAATCCAGTGAATTATACCAAAGAATTAGGATATGGTTAGCGACGTAAGGCTTGAATTTCTTTACGCTCAGATGTTATCGACTTATGATCTAGTCTTATAAAGCTGCGTATCCGCATACATTTTTGTGATAATTCGTTGTTTTGCTTGGATTAAAGGTTATGGAGTTTGTAAAGTGGATTGAAGTTAAATTAGGTTGAAATATTTGTGTCATTAATGTTGTTTTAAAGAATCATTCGATTTCAAGTAAACAAAGTGATGTTCAGTTTCTAAGGTCAAAGTTGATTATGGAGGGTATTCAAAAATCCTGAAGTCAACTTAAGATGGAAACAAACTACAACAACAATAACTTTAACTCCAAGTTTAATAACGATCTGAATCAATCCTGTGGTGTATAATCAAAAATTCAACACAGGGTCATAGTTAGATAAAACAGCCGTAATATTTAATCGTAGTTTGTAATAGATGCTTAATATATACCACTAAAGAAATAGTTTTTAAAGTATCAAGAATATTCAGTTTATGTGATTGATATTACACTCGAAAAGGACCAATTCCGATAAGTTATCAGATAAATCGTATTGTATCATACGATGTGAAACAGGTGATGGCGTCAGTTTCTTACCAAAAACTTTACGTAACAAATACTTCGATATTTTGAAGTTACAAAACCAATCAAACAAATAAAATATTTACGTTCATTTTGACAAAAATCATAAATATTTAAGATCCGATGTTCTAGTTTTTATGATTTTGTAAAATTTTATTAATTGAAAATGCAAACACTACTTTAATATATAAAAAGGTGTAATTAAATCTTTCTTATTGTGGTTGTTATTTCTCCAGCCATATTGAACAGACAACAAAAATGACAACAATATATACTTCTTTAATTTCACCAAAAATAAATGAAGACCCCAAATTAATACCTCATAAATGTTTACAAATTGCATTCATTCTAATTTTCCCGACGACTTTTTCGTTTCATCAAAACTTACGCTATTAATATACCAACCGTTGAAGGTACATAGTGAGTCACCATCATTAAAGTTGTCACGAAATGGTATCGATTATGTAGATACTGGCACAGTTCATTCAATCGTCTGTACGGCGTTTTGTACGTAGCTACAATAGAAATAAGACTTAGAAACACTTTTGCACCTTAAATAGAAATACTTTTTCATATCTGAACATAGGACAAGTAAAACCATTTAAATAACAATAGTAACTTATGCTTAGCACTTAAGTGTTTAAAGGTTTAGTTGAAATGCAGCTTTTATACGTAAATAAGTGTAGGTATACACCAGGCAGATAAATCGCAAGATAACCGGCTGAACCCTTGTTAACATACTTTTCGTTGATCGCAAATAAGAACACATTTTATGCTGAGTACAGAATTTCCTTAAGTTCTAACTATAAAAGCAATGTATATATTGATTGAATTGCTTTGTAGTCAGGTTTTATAAATAACATGACCGAAGTGTAAATGTCACTATGTATTGTTAAAACTATAAGATCGTTCCGTCAAATGAAAAGAGTAATACATTTTAGTCTTCAAAAAAAAAGCAAATGTTTTTTAATAAGATTGTGATGAAAAAGCATTGTTTTCTAGACAAAAAGACACGATAAATATTACGTGTATGTATCATAGACGGGAAGTGTGTTTAAGTTATTCTTCGACTTTCTGCCCTGTGTCACCTACTAATGTAGCAATCATTTCTATTTTAATAGTTAACCCCGATAATATACTGCACGTATGAATATTATTAAGATCATAGAAAAAGATTGCACATGTTATGTAATATTCACATTGACTTATTTATATATTTTTTGTTACTTTAGAGTAAGTAGGTTTAGGATGTTTATGGGCCCTGGTATTTACAATTAGCTTAGATATTTCTTCATTTTCTCCACAACCCCAATTGTGCTGAACATGTAGAGACGCCATTAGACTTTTTATCGTTTTTTTCTGTGATTTAATTTAGAATAAAAGCCAAAAATATAGAATATTTCGTAAATTTATGTGTAAATTTTATTTATAATCCAGATAATACAAGAATGTTGGTATGTGCAACGCGATCTCATAAACTTTCCTCTGGATGCTTCTGTTACCTTAGATATAATTTGATGATTTACTCGTACGCTTGGCCTCATAAAACTTTTGTAAATACTTAATATAAGAGTATTCATAAATATTCAAAAACCTAATTTAGATTTGCATTTTATTAGACAAAAATACTTTCAGGCATGATTTTGATTAATAAAATAATTTATAGTTTAAAAGTATGACTAATGAGATCATTACTTTAAATGATACATTTGTTCATTTATCAACTTACAGTAGCAAAACCACGGTTTCCTATACGCTATGTCCACTTTAGATAAGTAATTAATTAAGTGATTGGAAGAAAAAAAAATACTTACTACAAATGTCTTATACGAGTCCAATTAATTTTAATAAGTGAAAATATCTAGACATCTTTTTGTCGATTTCAGATAAACAAACTCATAATCTAATGCACTTTTTAAAAACATATTTGATTGATTTTTAAAACAAATTTATAACAGTAAATGAAGTACTTCAAGGTTTAAGTTGACATTCTACTATGCATTAAAGTAATCTAGACTTAAGTACACACACAGTTAACTGTGAACTTAAACCTAAGAGAACTTTGTAAGTTTTTTAAAAAGGCAAAAGATCACAAAGATAAAGCAACTCCAACTAAACTTAAGAAACTGTAACACCATTTTTACGAGGCCTAGTAAATGAGTAATTCAAGTTGATTGATTTGTACCTGATTTTGAAAATAACAACGTTGTTTGTGACTTAAAATTACGTTCTAACAGATTTATTTTGTTACGTGAATAATTAGACATGTAGTTGTATGGAAACAAGCGAATTTTGTATGTGAACATTAATTAATGTATTACTAAACCACTGCGAAGCAGCTTGTGCAAGTGTGGAACTAATTTTAATATAACTTTTAATATAGACTTACAATCTATTAGAGTATGAGAAGGACAAAAAAGAACAAAAATTTAATTCAAAAAGACCATAATACTTTCGACCATGCCAAAATGTAAAATTCTTTTAGACATGAGGAATGATAAATTTGTCAGTTTTGATTTGTAGTTATTCTGTCTCTAGAATAAAATGGCAGCACGCAAGAAGTGGCAGCATGGCCAAAAGGTCTTAGCCGATCCCAGAAAGGGACAAACTAACTAAAAAAAATAAGATGGCAGCTATAGCATTTTAAAATTCGTTTTGTCGTGCTCATTCTCTAAATACCTTTTTTATATTATGTAGTAATTCCATAATAGTAGGGTAATATTAAATTATAATAAAATTTTGTTGAAAGTTTGGAAGTGTCAAAATTTTTCATAAAACGACGTAGGTTTGGGTCGTATTTTAGGTAAAATTATAGCTTAACCTAGTTATAATCAAACATAATTTTGAAGGTGTAGTTTGAAATGGACAAAATAAAAAGTATTAAATAATTCAGTTTCTTTCATTTACTGATTCTTATCGCTTCTATACCTAAAATTGAATATAAAGCAAATTTTGTTTCTACTATCCTACAATAAAGTTACGTCTTTGCGCCTCGAATAGAGATCGACTTAAAGGCCTATTACACTATGTGATATCAAGACAGTCTTACTTAAAGGCCTATTATACTATGCGATATGAAGACAGTCTTACTTGAAGCTCTATTGCACTATGCAATTGAACTAGACTTGACTAAATATCCCTTAGTGAATAAGACTAAAAACGCTTAACATCTTAAAAGTATCTTCAACCCCATATCCCCGAAGAGATAGGCAGAGGCACAAACAGGGCACCTACGACTAGCCGAAGACACGGTATCAAACACATATCCAATACCGAGCATATTTTTTTTTATTAGAAAATTGGAAATAACATTTTATTCTTTGCCGGAAATCGAACCCAGGACCTCACACCTAGACCGCTAGATCACAGAGGTGACATAACCTTCTTATAAATAAACATAGACTAACGTAGGAGTAAAATGAAGTTGATGTTATAGCCTGCACAACATTGTAACAAGCTGGCACTGAGTTTAGACAGCTTAGTTCGTTTCGCTCAAGGTAGAAGTGAAGGCGTGTTAGCTGAGGCTTGAACAATGGAACTATCTTCAACATATTTATATTAATATCAACTACATACTCCAAAACAGTAGGACTGCAATGGAGTTTTTTATGTCACGTGATAGTACCAGAACTCAATATTTCCAAAATTGACATGATTTTTTTCTTTTTTATCGACGCAGTAGATGCTACGGGAACTTTTTGGTGCGACGACTGCCACGGGCTACTTACGCTTTGCAAATGAGTTAGCATGCGATATTAAGCTGTGTGTAATAGCAAGCAGACTAAAGCATAGTAACACATGGTCTTAGTAAGACCGTCTTAATATCGCACAGTGAAGCAGGCGCTAAAGTCCAAGTGCTACTAATTAGTACCAGTCTAATTAAGCTTGCTTTATATTACACACAGTTTAATATCTTTAGGTAACTCACTCGCAATGCGTATCTCGTTCTCCATTTGCCATTATTTTTTTAAGTATTTTTTTCCGTAATTGCATCCAAAATTTTTGCATATAACGCTAAGCCCAGTAAAGCCAAGTAATTTGCAGGGTAGGCAGCACCTATTACGATTGCTACAATCTGTCTAGCTTCCTTCATAACTTCTGATTTCGTTTAAACTAATTGTCTTCACGCCTGCATCCACGAATAGGCAGGAGAAGGCACACCCAATGCACCCACGACTTGCTGAAGACACTAAATCCCACAATGTGATAGGTGGCAACCCTGTCAACTGTTATTTTTTATTAGAAAGTTGAAAAAACACATTTTTTGGCTCCTCAAACCGGGGATTTGAAGTCAAGTTCAACACTGGACCGCTAGGTCATCACAGAGCGAGAATGAAAATTATACCCGTAGAATTCAGATTGTTGTCATTAACAGATTCACAGCGCAGTTTCTGTATAGATTTTTAGCATAAAGCGAGAAAATTACAGATTTTATTAAATGACTAGTTGCACGGACTAAATGTTCTCTTTAGGTGTGGCTGCGTATGGGAAATAGGTATGTAGGTCGACTTAATCATTTAGATAGCTTAAATTAATTTTAAAAAAGCAAAAGTTAATAGCAACTAAATTTAACCGAAAATGAAAGATTTTTTGCTAAATTAGGCATTACCTAACTGCTGTGTAGCAATTTGCCTTGCCAACTTGCCAACAACTTTTGTTATTTCTAATGTCGATACCATGTTCTGGGACCATGTGGTACTCGAATATTATGATAGGTATTATTGTTCGCATGCTCACTGTCCATAACACATAATATTATTAAAGCACAAAATAGATGGCGCTATCAGTACATAGTATTTGATAGTCTAAAACAAATTCGCTTCCTCTGTATTCTGTCCCTTTGTGTGCTTAAGTCTTTAAAACTACGCAACTGATTTTGATGCGGTTTTTTAATAAATAAAGTGATTGAAGAGGAAGGTGTATATGTATATTTAATAACCGTGCGACGGCGAGGCGGGCTGCTAGTTACATATATAAATAAGTTTATTACACAATTTGACATGTGTACTATCATAAGTATGTTCCAGTCATTATAATAAAAATATTTAAAAGTAGTACAAATATTTTAAAAACAATGCATGTCGACTATTTCAATTAATTTACAGGTTAAATTAAGCGCCATCTACAAAAGTTTATAATAACTTGAACTTCCTCATGCTCACAAAACCTGTGGAAGCTAACGTTTAATAAAAGATGGTCTTTAAGCCTAGGAATACTGTTTTATGTTTTACAAAGATGTCACTATTATAAAAACATATTGTATGTCAATATTTTGTGCTAAAATAGTAAATACTTTTTCATCCCTTTTTGTCCGCTTTGTTCCGCTAAAACCACTCGAAATTTAATACAAAATAATTTTATATATAAAAGCAAATTATAACACGAGAAATTGAGATAGATGAAACTAAAGGCTCATTTTTTTTATTAGAGATCAGCAAATAAACAAAACTGCTCTCCTGATGGTAACAAAAAACCGTGCCCTACGGACACCATAAATGTTACAGATGCATCGTGGTCCTGAGGCCAGGATGAAAGGTCTATTTGTGCAAATCTACCAGATCTCTAAGAAAGCTAGGGTACCTTTCATACCGGAACACAACAGAGTGTTTATGGCTGCAGGTTTCCCCGTGTTGGTCCGGGCTCCTTTGTAGAATAGACCATCTGCCTTCTTTGCCAGGCAGCTTGTAAAAGGCGAGCGTAGGCTCACCATCACTAACACCGTGACATTTGACTAGGTGGTAGAGTTTCGCAGCGACTCGCCCGGATTGGTACCACCTAGTGTCACTAGGCGGCGTGAATTTCTTAACATCAGAAAATCCGTTTGCTTTTTTGCCATCCAATATCATAAAAAAAAAGGAATAAGAACGACGGTGGATTCTGATCTGAGTAGCACTCAGTCCGAGTAAGGATCGGACCAACACAGGAACCAATTACTAATTTATTTTCCAGGTAGTACCTATCATGTCAACTGATAATAAATTATTGGCGTACTACATTTTGTTACGAAACCTTTTGATGTCTTTAAATAATATATTTATCGCCTCTGTAGCCTAGCGATCCAGAGTTGGACTTGACTATATAAGGATACGGGTTCGAACTCAGAGTCGGGCAACAAAAAGAAAATTTGATTTTTCAATCTTCTAATAAAAACAACGTTCAACTTGATCGAATACGTGCCTGGTTTTGCACTTAGTTCGACTTAGTGTCTTCGGGTATTCGTGAGAACTGAGGCTGTAACTCTATCCACCTCTTTGGGCATATGGGTATAAAGATGCTTTTTTGTATTTATCTACGTCTTTTGAATACTAGTTTACCTAGGCCTGACTTGGGAATATCTAATCACTTTTTGGGCACTTGTTGTCAATAAAATTATGAGATTAATTTGAAAGAATATTTTTTATTTATTTTATTTTATACTCCAAAACTTCCTATAAAAAATTAAAAAAAATATCTTTTGCACAATAAGCCTTTCGAATGTATTTTATCAAACAATAATTTTCTATATCAATGTACTTCCCTATGTAATTTGTAAACCGCAAACTAAGTAAGTGGTAAACCGCAAACTAAGTAAGTGATGTTCTATAACATAACTAAATTATTAACAATGGTGGTAAAATTGTTGCGCACTTACTAAACTAGCTAATATTAAGTTATCGCTATCTTCTTTTAACGAATGTAGTAAAAAGAGATAAAACACTTTTAGTGCTGTCAAATAAGTCTATACACGACATTTCTACAGAGTTTTTAATTTATCACGAGGATAACTTTGATTGGAAACATCATAATTTGACATGTCCGGACTAAGCTGGCGTATCTAAAATATTCCGTCTCTTTTGTTCTTGTTTCATTTGAAAGAGATAGCATGCATCTAAATTAAGTTTAGTTTGTGCATAGCAGAATCACCATCAATAACTACTTACTCACTATAAATTAATAAACCAAAAGGTTAAAGCTAACAATCTAAGTTCAGCCATAATTTGGGAGCGGTTTAACTAATTACCAGCAAAACTGCTTAAGTTTGCCTGAAGTTGCGATGAATTTATTGCAAGTTGGTTTATTTCTAAAGTATTATTCGAATTTTATGTTGGTTAATCTTTGAATCATTTATTTTGAATTGATGTATTTATTTTCTATAAAAAATACTGACATATAAATTGTACTAAATCTACTGAAGAATGTATAGTAAGAAACGTAATAGAACTTTTTACAGAAAAAAAAAGAGAATTTTATAGACATGTTTTTGGTTAATTCGATCAATTTAAAAACTAGAAAAAATGTATTTTCGAAATTCGAATAAAGATAACGTTGCCCGAGATTGTATTGTGTGGTTTTGGCGCCATCGAGAGAAAAGATGGTCGAAGTTTTTTCATAATTATTGAATTTCGTGTTAATATTGAGTGAAATTAGTCAATTTTGGTGGCATTTTGTACAATTTTGTTCAGTGAAAGAGCACAAATGAAATAATTATTAAGAAATTAGTGTATCGTGTATTTCCTCGTTGCCGCCAAATCTCATTACAGAGCTTGTGTAATGAGCCACCGCTTTACCTAAGAGCCTGACATGACTCCCTTATGACTGATGACTAATTATAATTAATTGAAATTGATATAAAATTCGATGCAAATTTCTATTTGACTAATGGCTAAATACTAACGTGAATGCCAAAACCTAAAGAAAGAAAGAAAGAAAGAGATTGTATTGTGCCCAGTTGACGATAGGATTACCACTTATTACATTGCGAGACATTATTTTTTGGTGGTCTCGTACTCCGTTCCAGAATATAAGCTAATTGCTTACATTCTTATTCAGCCCGTAAGAGGCAATCTTTAGCCTGTTAAATACTAACACCATGACTTAATAAAATGTAGTAAATTATTGCGATTTACCCAGATGAGTTATACTACCACTGCCATATATTATAATACTGCCTCCATTGCGTCAGTGATGGCCACTGCTAAACTCTATAGACGGATATTTTGACCGCCTCATTGGTCAAGTGGCTAGCGTATACGCCTAACTACACTACCCAACCGTGAGGCTCGGATTCGATTTCCGACGGAGTCAGACTTTTGTGCAATGAACATTTAACTGTCGGTATGTGCGGATCTGGGTGTATCTATTACCGGCCCGGCTTAAGAAGACAAATCCAACGCCGGACCTCTAGAACACAGAAGCAATCGAAATGTTATTGCAATGCCAAACTGACACAAATTGAAAACAAATACAAGTTTCTCTTCAGAAATTGTGATTTGCAACGATACCGTTCGTAGCAGCTATGCTTATTCATGATTTATTTGTAACGAAATTATACAGAGTTTATGTGTTAGAAAACGTACCTTAGCTATTCATTATTTAATTTAAGTATAACTATTCCTAGTAAGTATTACATTATATTATAAATAAAAAGATTAGTTTATTTTTATTTGTTAGGCCGCTATAATTCAAATAAAGATAATGAAAAATCGTTCCTAATACTATTTTTCAAAACTCATTCTAAATTAGCCAACCCGGGTAAATTTTGTAAATTTTTGTTGTACTTAGGAGACGTACGAAATAAGTACATACCTTAAATGTTTATATTATTATTATCGCCTTTGTGGTCTATTGGACTAGTCGGGGTCTTGACTTCGTAAGATCCCAGGTTCGATCCCCTGGTCGGGTAATACCAACAAAATGCAATTTTTTCTCATAAAAATTAACGTTGCCAAGAATTGGATAAGCGTTCAGTCGGTGATAGGTCTGTCACCTATCACGTTTAGGTACTTAGTGTCTGGCTAGTCGTGGGTGCCCTGGTTGTACCATAGCTCTTCGGAGATATGAGCTTGAAGATACTTTCTGTAGTAATTTATTGTTATTATATAGGGGCCTATATCGAAATATACCCTAGGAAAGTTTGTAGTAGTTGAAACCAGCTGCATAGATTAAACCAAAACAGCAATAAAGCCTAAATTTATGGCACTATTGTGCAGCCTGAGATTACGGAAATTGAATGAAATAAATATTAGACCGTTTCCATCGTCGGTCCTTGGTAGAGTTCCATTGTGTATGTTATTTATTTTATACATATTTGTTCCTTGAAAAGTTTAGATGTTGCTTTTTATGTGATTAGTTAGTGATTCTGATGACTGGAGTCAACCGTGGCATACTTATATAAGGTTCGTTAAATTTCGGTAGTTTAAATTCTTAAACAGTGTTTAGTACATCTAAAAAAGATAGACACAAAAAATCGTGACCTACCTCAATAATTGATTATACGTTTACTTATTGAATTTGATCCATGTCGAAGGAATGTGATATACATAATATGGTAAATTAATGTATATTTAGATCCTACGTCAATATTCCTGGACAAATTGATGCTTGTGTTATGGGTGTGAGTCATCAAAATTAGTTAGTTAGTTAGTAAATAGATATACCCAGATCCGCACATACCGACAGTTAAATGTTCATTGCACAAAAGTCTGACTCCGTCGGAAATCGAATCCGAGCGTCGCGGTATCCGGAATCGTTCAATGCTATAGGTAAATGTAAATTATATGTTATGGATATGTCGCTGTCCTGCTGCCGTACACTACCCTAACTGATGGAGCAGTTTTTACCCGTGCCCGCGGCGGTTATGGAATTGCGGTTTTGTTTCAAAAGTCACGAGACCGGTAATTTGTGCGGTCACACCATGAAGCTAATACAAAGAGCTTCATGGGTCACACAGCCGTCATGTCCTCTGCCGCAAACAACCGCGGGCGGTGCGGGTTTAAAACGCGTCGTGCAATGTGCTCTTATTTTTTGCATGTAAATCAACATTCAAATAACCTACGGGCCCGCAGCCCCCGGGTTAAATCCACTCCTTGAGCTCTTAGGCTTACAGGGTATTTAGATAATGAAAGTACACTGATCCTTGCAAACTATCGGACGTAGGTAGCGGACGTGACCTTGAGCGTTCGGACGTCCGAAAGATAACTGGCACGCTGGATGTTTGTCAGTGTCAGTGCACACTTATCAGTTGCGGCCTTAAGCAGAGTTCTGAAGCTTCGGCTGATAATACGTTTTTAACAGTCGCTTTACCACAACTGTCAAAAACAATTTTGACAATTTGGGCGTTGTGGTTAGGTTCAGAAATAAATAAGAATAATTAATATTCTCAACTGCGACAGATAATAGCAACAATTGTAGACCGTTAACTACGCAGTATGCACATTATTACTAATAAAGATCTGGGGCTGATTGCATATAGAAATATTACTAGCTCACTCTAATGTATTGACCTCTCTTTCTCATTTGAATTATTTCGTGTAGACCTTTTTTTGTAGCGGCAGTGCGCACTTTTTTTGGAGTGGGTAAAAACTTCTAAACTCGCGTCATGTGATCTGATTCGTAAGACGGCGCAGGGCGCTTGCGCGAATGTTCGTGTTATAATGTTTGTGTACAATAGCGCAACAAATGAATATTGTATTCTACTACATAAATGACAGTACTGATAAATCCAAAAATTCGTCCAAAATAATTCCTTAACCATTCCAAAACATCAAAAATGCACAACGTAAATATTAAAGTTTTCACTTCTGACGGCACTTCCGGAGTGCAACCCGTTTTTTTATTTTACTTAGTGGCCAGCTGAAGAGATATGGTATATGGTACGGTATCTTTGGGTGACGTGGACAAAGTCACGAGAAATGATAAGTTTTAAACAATATTTATCAAAATGAATCCTTTCGGAATCGGGATTAAATTCCGTTTATCCCAGAATACGTTGATTCATCATATTAATTTCATCAAATAATTATCTCTGACATTTTGTCAGCTGGATACCACAGGCTTGCGTAATCACTGGATATTGCATAAATAATTATTTCGTTAACGTCTCACGCAACATGTATCCATTTTAATTACTAAACAGACCTTGTCATTTAAGAATAATATCTTCACGTCCGAATTCCCTGTGGTATGCTGAAGTATAAGTCGGGGTACACCTAGACCATTCGTAGCAGTTTCTTTGACTAATCGTTTGCATTGCTTGCCCCCGGTTTTTCCACCATATGAAAATCTTTTCTTAAACTACATAGATCAATTCGGAGCAACGTTGTCCTTATCAATAAGTAGCTAACCCAGCGAACTTCGTATAGCTTGATATTAACAGCTACCGATAGTATAAGAGTAAAGCATTGTTTTTTCTAGTTTGCCTTCAATTTTCGCATTTTTTCTTTTTTATGATACTTTTAATAACAAAAAAATAATTCGTAAAAACAGCCCATGCTTTCAGATGTGATCAGAAGCCAAGGCACAATGACTAGATGAAATTAGTTCATTTTACTTTTTATACATAGGTATAATACAGATTTTAAAAAAAACATTTGATTTGCAAGGAATTAGAAACCGCAACCTCACGTAGAAAACTCCAAACTACAACTAGACCACAGAGGCGGTAGATAGAATAATAAATAGTTTATTATACCCAAACTTCTATTTATTTCATTATTCACTTGAATACCTCTGGAAACCCACGATAGCCATTTATATCCCTTTGTCAAATATCCTATTAACTTAAGTGAATAATCTTCTATATTTTACTTAGTAACAGTATGTTAACCCTTAATGACACTCAATTACCAATGCTTTTTTGGGGTCAGGCAAGACCCCATGCGCCTAATTGTGTGATTTTTTTAATGCGCCTAGTTAAGGGTTAATATTTGTAAAGGTCGCTCGGTAGTTCCAGCACTCAACCCTAAAGCCCTTGATCTTTAATATTTAATAAAAATACCGAACTTAATAACGTTGCCATCTTCGTAATTTCGAAATACTCTTTTTAGTTTCCGTTGAGGAATTCAGTGATAGAGATTAAAGTGAACATTTTTGTATGATTGAAATTGTATGTGTTGAGTTGCTTTTCTAAACTGGGCCGGGCCGATCTTTTGTATGTGGTTCAGCAATTTGCTCAGGTAGGATCCACAGACTGGTGCCATATCGATTGCCATGTTTCTATCCGGAAAGTAGGGTAGACGGTTGACTTGTACAATTAGCCTAACAACCTGGGGGGTTACCATAAGCTCTTAAAACAGTACTATTTTAACAATACTAATTGTCAGTCGAGAAAGACAACCTTATGACGTATACCATAGAGTTGCTTATAAAGGCCGACATTTAGCAAGATGGAAATAATACTGCTATAAGCGTTCATGGTAGGGCCTCTGGTGTCTTATAAGAACTATGTTGTCTATTGGCTATGGTTGTCAATTATCATCAGGAGATAGATTCTATACTTCTTGTTGGAACTTGGTGGAATTCCATTCTTGATGTAATTTATTAAGAAACACTTGTACTTTCCACATTATATTTTTCCGTCATTTTTGGAGGTGACAATTAGACGGTATTATTTTCAACAAAACTTCAGTTGAATAGCCCTGATGATGCTTGTATAGCGAAACCGGTTGGCTAAATTATAAAAATAAGTAAAAGTATCTTTACGCCCATATCCCCGAAGGGGTAGGCAGAGGCACAACCAGGGCACCCACGATTAGCCGAAGATACTAAGTCCCACAATGTGATAGGTGGCTAGCCTATCGCCAACCGGGCACATTTCCAATCCCGAGCAACATTTTTTTTTTATTAGAAAATTGGAAAACCCCAATTTTCTTTTTGTTGCCCGACCCAGGATTCAAACCCGGGACCTCATCCAGTCAAGTCCAACAACTGAACCGCTAGACCACAGAGGCGATAATTATAAAAATAAAAATTAATAAAATATATTGTGGAAAGTACAAGTGTTTCTAAATAAATTATATCATCAGGAGACCCGTGTGTATGTTCGCTTCTAAAAATATGTCAGCACTGACAAGACCAGTTGTGTTAAAGTGCGGTGCTGTGACTTGTTCGAGCAGCGAGCGTTTTACGTATTCCAGCTGCCATAATGGCAGTGTCATGTTTCTGTCTGGAGGGTATGACAGACTTGCGAAATTGGCCTAACACCCCGGCCGCAGGATAGCGACGCACCTGCATCATCAGTGGTGTCTAAAGATTACGGTTCTCTCTTACGATCAAGAGATTAGTAAGCTTGTTTACTGTGTTATCTCATAAAAAACATATTTTTTCATTTCTTCTATACACCCAAAAATTAAGCACAGTAAAACGCCAACAACCAACTTTAACTTTTTCATTGAGTACATCGCGATGCCATTATTCTTTTTTCGGAAGATAGCTAATGATTCCGAAATGGTCCCACATTTATTAACATTCTAATTCTAAAATAACCACTGGTCAGAACGTGATAAAATTAATATAGTACCACCTCAAAATTATGTCATATCTTTTAGAAAAATAACCATCAAAATCGGTTGGCTATTGGCCGAGTAATCGCGTAACAAATATACAAAAAAAAAACATACCTACAGTCGAATAAAGAACCTCCTCCTTTTTACATTCGGTTAAAAATGAGCTAGTTCTTATTGTTTTACAAAACTTTGAATAACTTATATGTGACAGAAAAACGCTAACAGTTTTATGTATGTTGCTATCTTTTATTTACCTTTGTTTATGGCTCTACAGAGAATTCTTTGAGAATTATGATCGAAGTCCAAGAAACCCCGTCTATATCGTTGCTAACAAAATATTGATCTATTACACAAACATGAAGTAGGTCATAAGGCGCTTTAGCTATTTTCTAAACCTCGTTCCGTGGTCATAAAGGTTAGAGCACATACAAGACTGAGATTTATAGTGATTACACATATCTTGTTTGTTTGTAACGCTTACATTATTTATAGGCAAAATACAAAATCTTACTACATGAAAATATTTTGCACTAATAACATACAAGAAATTCTTTACAGGTTATATTATAACAATGTAACCCAGTGTGTTTTATATGTTAACTAGCTGCGCCCCGCGGTTTCACCCGCGTAAGTCCCAATCCCGCGGGAACTCCGGGATAAAAAGTAGCCTATATGTTATCCTGGGTCTTCAGCTACCTACATACCAAATTTCATCGTAATCGGCTTTGTAGTTTTTGCGTGAAAGAGTAACAAACATCCATACATCCATACATCCATACTTACAAACTTTCGCATTTATAATATTAATAGGATTTATTTTAAAAAAAGTGAATCATAAGAGTAATTTCAATTTTAAGAAACAATAAACCATAAAATTTGTTTATTGACGTAGGAATTATCGGGAGAAGGCGCGTATTATTTTTTGTATGACAATAAAAAATCTGAATTAAAAGGCATCCAAGCAGATGGATTTTCTGATACACACATCTTCACGCTAAGTCAAGCCAAGGTTGGCAAATAGTACGAAGTGCCAAATGTATGTAATTATTGCTCCATACTTGTCCAGCGTTCTCAACAATCATGAATATTTTCATACAAACACGCCACGTCGGAGACTTGACTCCAACCTCGAACGAAGCCGGACTGATTTAATTGTAGAATATCAACCTAGATCTTAATGGATTTCCTAATAGTAAGAAATGCTTATCGTCTATAGCAAATAAAGATGTTATTGGTGCGGTGCGGACACCCTCGGGTGTCAATCCTTGTACGTAAGTTTCAAATGCTCTACTCTCCTAAAGCAGGAATAGTAGTATAGAGTTTTTCCAAACTGTAACTATTGACTTTTGAATTATATATCAGTCCTCAGATATTTCAAGAAGCTATCAATGCAAGACGACATATATATTAAACATTTTGGTTGAATGAATTTACATGATAATTTTTCCAAAGGAAAGACTCACACAAACACACACATATACACATTCAAACTCATGCACATACACGCACATAAATCGCGTTATATATCTCACATGTGTTCTAACCTTAAATATTTCAGTACCTACCCTTAACATTTTTGTTTGAATATCTGACATTTGAAGAATGAATTCCATCAACCGAAATACTTCCTGAATATATTTTATCTCCATTATTGTAATTCCATTGCCCAAATGTGAAATTTCATTGAAAAGGAAACTCAAAGGAATTGGCTTCCAGCAACATGTAAATATCTGGCTAAAAATAATTTATGTTGATAATATTGTCATTAGAAAAGTCTGTGTTTTAAAGAGTGTATGCATATTTGAAAAACATGAAGATGTTTTAATAAATAAATAAACCTGCACAAGTTACACAAATTGTATCTAACCCCAAAGTAAGTAAATTATATGCTTGTGTTATGGGTGTTAGTCAACAATACTAATACATAGAAATACTTAAATACATACCCAGAATAAATTTAATAAACACCCAGACCCGGAAATGCAGATATCTAAATATTCATCACACAAATGCCTGCCCCCGTCGGAAATCGAACCCGAACCTCGCGTGTGTTTGTTATATTAAGGTACCTGGGTTATTTTGAATGCGTCTGTAAGTGTCTGCTATGAAAAACCGAATAATTTGTTTTATGGGAGCGTGGCCATGTTTTTGTACATTATTAGCATGTAAATGTGAATGGAGATACTCCTTGAATGCTAGTAAAACTTTTCTCACTAGAGAAGTGAGTAAAATAATTCGGCGACAATTTTTAAGGAGTTTCGCTTTATAACTGTAAAATTGTTAAACATCAACCCCCGTGTTGGTCGAGGCTCGTTTGTAGAATAGACCATCTGCCTTCCTGTGCCAGGCAGCTCGTAAAAGGCGAGCATAGGCTTGCCGTCACTAGCACCGTGACATCTGACTAGGTGGTAGAGTTTCGCAGTGACTAACCCGGATCGGTACCACCGCCTTACTTATTCCTGCCGCCATAACGTCATGACGCGTTCCGGTTCGGAGGGTAAGGTAGCCGGTAAACTTACTTTTGCTCGAGGCCTAACATCCTGGCCTCTGGTTGGCAACGCACCATTATCACCTTTGGTGTCTCTAGGCGGCGGGAATTTCTTACCATCAGGAAATCCGTCTGCTTGTTTGCCTTCCAATATCATAAAAATAAATAAATAAGTTTTATTTATTATAATAATCGCAGGCAGTCTTACATTTTCACCGACTCAAAAAGAAGAAGGTTATCAACTCGAATTAACGTTTTTTGTATGTTTGTTACGTGATTACTCATCCAATGATAAACCGAGTTTAATTGTTATTTTTGAGAATCAATTAATTTACAATTTTAATTAAATTAGAGATTAATTAGTTTCAAATTCCATATAATTTATCGTTGTCATTGACTTCTTACTATCAGGGAATTTGTCTTTTTACCAGTCTTTATTTTAACAATTTTAAGTGCAGTACTTCAATATCTTTATATTTCTATTTAATTTTTACTATTTACTACTCATGAATTGTTTATCGGATCCTGATCAACTTTATCGTATCAGAAATACAGTCAACCTCAAAAAAAATCATCGAAATCCAACCACCATACGAGGAACAATCGCCTTATTTAGGAACCTTCAAGAAAAAAGGGTACTCTTTTCTGTAAGATCGGCAACGCAACTGCTATACTCCTGGTATTACGGATACGGATAGGTGGCAAGCCTATACCAACCGGGCACTTAACCAATCGGGAGCAACGTTTTTTTAGCAGAAAATGTGAAAAACCACATTTCCTTTTATTGCCCGAACCAAGAATCTAACCCGGGACCTTATGAAGTCAAGTTTATGACCTGGACCGCTAGACCACAGAGGTGATAATGACATAATAATAATAATTACATATAAAAGCTATAGCAATGAAAACCTCCTTATTTTTAAGGTCGGTTAAAATACCTGTGGTTTCTTCCTGCGAAACTTGTGAGTTACCGAGACCATACAATATAAAAATTAGATAATGTTATATCCGATACAATATTCAGATTTTTCGTAAAGAATCAAAGTGACGAGTATTTGATAGGATGTAATATTCAGAAAAGGTTTGCAGCGCTTTAGCGCTATCTTTTCCGAATGTAGCCTTATTGTATTTCATAAACCTAATTTGAATACAGAGCGGTTCATGTTCCATCAAGCAAATATCAAGTTTCAGTAAGCTTTGAATACGAAACTTTACACGTTCATTTCAACACTAGCTTTTGCTTACGTCTTTGCTTGCATATGCCTACGCTCTTGCTGGTTATTTAAAAAAATGTGAATTTATCTTCAGGTCTAACTATTACGTCAAATCTTATTATAATTTAAAACAAATTCCTATTATTCGCATCTTACTTTATTAACCCCGACGGAAAAAGACCTCACTTTTAATTATAAGTTTCTTAACACGGGTTTGTGTGTGTCTGTCTGTGGCATCATAACTTTTAAACAGATTTATTAATTTCAATGCGGATTTATTTGTTTGAAAGCAGGCGTGACAAAAGTAGTTCTTAACTTACATTAGAAGCCCGTCCTAACTTCGCTGGACTGGACGAACTTCTAAGTTATTATACATGTAAACTTTCCCCTTGAATCACTCTATTTATTTAAAAAAAACTATCAAAATCTGCTGCGCAATTTTAAAACGTTTCATGTTCTTTCGAATAAAGTATATAGAAGGTAATAAAACACGTTTATTTTTTATAAGAAATGTTTTTCTTGGGGAAATTGAAAAAAAACACGTAAAGTTTTTACACATTTTGTTTGTTGCAAATGGGTTTGGGGTACACGTTTTTCTGTTATTAGGTAGCTTAGTTCTCAGAGATCCTAAAATATATACATTTATAGGTTTTTAATACATACATTGAAAGATATCGTCGTTTTTCCGATTTGCCGCTATTTTACACCAAACGTGTGAGCGATTGTGCGGCAAAATCTTTGAAATAATTACACAAGTTGAACCAGCCCTAAAAAAAACAAATTATCTGCAAGATATAGGCTAGACAAGTATACAAATAGGTACATAAATATACACTAAGCATCATAATTAATGAATTAATATAAATATTCACAGACTCATAAATACAAGAAAATATATTCCCCACAAAGACGCCAGCAAAAAACAAACCTAAACTATAGGAATGGTAGGCTCGGACCAATAAAAATTTATAACCAGGCGGTTATAAATATATATTTTATAGACATAAAAAATTAAGCCCAGTAAAATTGCAAAAGCTGACTCTAGCTTTTTCATTAAGTACCAGGACCCGATTTGATAATTATTTTTTCAAAATATAGTAAAAGATTCCGAAATTATCCCACATACATTTTACCAACATCCTACTAGTCAACATAAATAAAAAATGCATTTTTAAGTATATCTCAAAAACCACTAGTAGGGTCAAATTAACATGGGACCACTTCTGAATCATCACCTATCTTTAAAAATAAAAAAAAACATTAAAGTCGGTTTGTTATTGGCCGCGTAACAAACATACAAAAAAGTATTAGAATTGAGAACCTGGTACCTAGATAAAGTGAATAAGTTTTAATATTAAACATCTCTTACATTAGCCGTGGGTGCCCTGGTTGTGCCTTTGCCTATCTTTTCGGGGATATGGGCGTGAAGATGCTATCTCTTACATTAGATGTATATTCAGAATAAAAATAAAGTATCTGGAAACCGAACCTCGTCTTGTTTTGAAGTCGTTCAAAAATACCTAACCCTAACAGCGCTGTAGTACGATGCCATCATTATTCGATGGTACACATGAAAAATGTAATCCTATCATAACTGGTTTTGTGAGTCTGTAGCACATAAGTAGATGTCCCTTTCTACTCATGTGTCTGTAGTGTCCACTAAGCAATTTACTTTATTCTATGTGTGTAGGATTTTGTAGTAACAATGTATTGATTTACCTTCTCCTATATCGTGACTATACGTGATCGATCCAACATAGCTTTTACACAATTCTTTTCCATTTCCGTAACTTTATACGCGAGTATCTGAGAAGGGTTAAGTCATTTCTTCATAAAGTTAGCCCGCATTTGTTCGATTATTTACAGCCTGAGATCTACGAACAGCCAGACCATCTTTTTAATTTTATAAAATCTATTTTCTTACCGCATGTTACCTTTGTAGAAATACAAATAAATGTTTGAAATAAATAAACTTTGTTTTTTAGTCAGTTTTTGCAGTTTTACTTCGCTTAATTACTTTGTGTTTTTATTTGTATTAATGAAATAAGTAACGTGCCAAATTTTTATCATAATATAACACCTTTAAACTTTCGTATAGTAATGTTTAAAAAAAACAATAATCTTTATACCTATTATAAAGATTAATGTTATTTTTTTATTAATTGAAATTATTAGAAGACATTTCTGCAACCATGTGTTGGTCTTTAGGAAGTTTCAGCTTCTGGAACCTATTTAACGTTAATTATATACACACACACATATATATTTACGCCAAGGTAACAAGGTAGCATCGAATAATAAAACATGTATGTACGTATATACTGTTAGAAGGGCTATTTAATAATACACTTAAATATAAGGAGGTGTTTATTACTCTTCGACTAGCGACAGATTGGGCTTTGCCACAGCTACAGCAGGCATTTTAAAGTATCGGTGTAAAGTAAATGGTCATTATGACCGCCTCGTTGGTCAAGTGGCTAGTATATACGCCTAATAACATCGACTTACCGCGAGGCTCGATTTCGATTCCTGACGGGGGCAGACATTTGTGTAATGAACATTTAGATGTCTGCATTTCCGGGTCTGGGTGTTTATTTAATTTATTCTGGTATCTATTTAAGTATTTCTATGAATTGGTATCGTTGACTAACACCCATAACACAGGCACATAGTTTGCTTACTTTGGGGTTAGATTCAATTTGTGTGAGTTGTCCAGTAATGTTTATTTATGTTTATTATCATGACCATGGATATTAAGACTTTTATTTCATTAACCCACTTCCGCTTAAATAATAAATTACAAATAAAGTGACCTGATTATTTTCTCACACTGTTAAATTAAATTATACAAATATTTTTAAATTCAAATGGAACATTTCAAATATTACGAAAACCAAATGACAATTACATAATATTATTAAAACACAAATAATGTCACCGTGCAAGCACAGATTAGTAACTTAGTATTTTCACATTTAAATGGATTGAAAGTTAATAATAAAATTAAATCTCCCCGTGTTGGTCCGGGATCCTTTGCAGAATAGACCATATGCCTTTCTTGGCAGGCAGCTCGTAAAAGGCGAGCATAGGCTTATCGTCACTAACACCGTGACATCTGACTAGGTGGTAGAGTTTCGCAGCGACTCGCCCGGATTGGTACCACCGCCTTACCTATTCCTACCGCCATAACGTCGTGACGTGTTCCGGTTCGGAGGGTAAGGTAGCCGGTTAACTTACTTTTGCTTGAGGCCTAACATCCTGACCTCAGGTTGGCAACGCACCATTACCATGTTTGGTGTCTCTAGGCGGCGTGAATTTCTTACCATCAGGAAATCCGTCTGCTTGTTTGCCTTCCTATATCATAAAAAAAAAATTATAACGAATAAATATTACTAACACTACCTAAAACTTGTAATAGCTGCGATCTGAATTTTATATTAACTCAACGACACTATCTCTGTTGGTAGCATAAACAGAAAAAATGTTTTTCCAAAATTACAACTAATCTCTTCAATTCTGTTTGTACTGTTTGTACCTTTTTTATTTATTTATTTATTTATTCAACTAAATATATTAAAAGGGAACAATAATTTTGTGATTGCGTGGATTACGATTTATTTTGCCCTATATTTTATAAAACTAAACAAAATTATTTTTGTTACTGAATAAATTAAAAGTATTATGATAGTTTTCACCAACATGATATATAAAGCAGAGGGATTTGTTATGTAAACATGTAAACAAATTGGAAAAGTTTGAAAAGGAATTAATTATTATTTTAGATTGAAAATTTGAAGCGTAAACTTTGTTTGAATTTGAATATAATTATTTCTCTACCGCCTCTTTAAGGAGAGATTTGTAACCCCCCACGGAAAAAGAAAGCTGTTATAAGTTAAAAGTGTAAGTGTCTGGTAGATTTTTGTTTAAAATCTTACTCGATCAAGAGAGTTCTGTATGTAATGTAGCTACATTACTTGTTACTATTGTGGGGGGTTATTGAAGATTTTTAATTTTAGTATTATATCAGATAGAGACAAAAATCATATCGTTACAGTTTTTTTATGAAAAAAATACAATTTTAAATTTCTTTATATAAAATTATTGCCTCCGTGGTCTAGCGGTTCGGCGTCGGGCTTGAATTCTTGAGGTCCCGGGTGGGATCCCCGAGTCGTACAACTGTAATATAATATATATATATACGTTGCCCGGGATTGGATATATCTCCGGTTGACGATAGGCTTGCCACCTATCACATTGTGGGACTTAGTGTCTTCGCCTATTGTTGATGCCCTGGTTATGCAGCTGTCTACCTCTTCGAGAATATAAGCGTTAAGATACATTTTTTTGTATAAAATTTGGTACAATTTCCCACAGTCAAATTGTTCTACTTTATTTTATTATATCCTTTGACATGGTCACTGTAGCCTCCATTAAAAAATGTAGAGCACGATATTTCCCACACGTGTACCTAACATGAATACAGAAGAGTCATTATAACAAGAGTTTAAGGAGACAGCGGTTAATATACTGCTAATACAATTCTGAATTCATTTACTATTCAAACATAATTTTATAAAATTTTGACATTGTATAAATTATTTATTTATTTTATTTAAGACTAGCTGACCCGGCGAACTTCGTACCGCCTTAGCGTAGCAATGATAGAATGATAGAAGAATAGTAGAAACTACTTTGTTTTGTATAGCTGACCTACATATCTTAAGTATGAGTACCTATTCAATTTGAACTGCAAAATTAAATGTATATTTTTCAATATTTCTGAGAGATTTTCCTAATATTTTTTCCGTAAGAACCTTCTCCTAATTATGACAAATACAACAAAAAAAGAATTAGTGAAATCGGTCCAGCCATTCATGCGTGATGCCGTGACCAAGAAAAACGGGTTCCATTTTTATATACCTAGTCTTGCCATAAATATTGTAATAAAGAAAAAAAATATTTTTTTAACTGCAAATAACATATATTACTTTTACAGTGTGTTAGTTTAATACATA
>NJDD01002186.1:29550-39616 GCA_002245505.1 Calephelis nemesis | reverse complement strand
GCACCCCGCTTTGCCGCAAGCACCCAGTAGCGATAGCACCTTTGTCACTATTATCAAACCGATCTTTTATCAACATAAAAAAAATGAAAAATGACGTCACATCGCGAGGTGCACAGTTAGTTTGTACGGCTTGTACGTTTATATTTTATACTTTCTGGCGCCCTAACGACAGTGTTTTACAGTTAATTAACTGCTTCTGCCAGACGATATCTACACTTCTAAAAAATCATTTGTTTCTTTGTTATTTTTTTATGATATGGATTTTCTTATGAAAAGAAATTCTAGCCGCCTAGACACACCAAAGGTGGTAATGGTGCACTGCCAACCTGAGGCCGAGATGTTAGGCTTCGAGCAAAAGTAAGTTTGCCTGCTACCTTGCCCTCCTAACCAGAACACGCCGTGATGTTATGGTGGCAGGAATAGCCAAGGTGGTGGTACCAATTCGGGCAAGTCGCTGCTAAACTCTGCCACCTAATAATATTACCTAATAATAAAAATGAAAATAGCAAATTAGAGTAGTTGGGCATCCCACCCATAACATGAATGTAAGAGAGAGAGTAAAAGAAGGAAAAGGAATGAAGCATGAAAGTGCGCGAAACATAACAGATAGAACTGGTATGAAAAAGAGTATATAGATAAAAAAATCCCTATGATAAACGAAAGGGGAACAAAAAAAAAACTCTACCACCTAGTAGGATGTCACGGTGTTAGTAACGGCCTATGCTCGCCTTTTACAGGCTGCCTGCAAAAAAGCAGATGGTTTATTCTGCAAAGGAGCCTGGACCAACACGGGGAAATCATCACCAGAGCACTGCAGTGAGCTATTTCGCTGCCTTATCGCATTTAAAAACTTGATCAAGCTATAAAAATTACACTATTGGGTTACATAGATCAAAGGGTGGAGAAAAGTCTTGCGATTCAAGTGATGTATATGACTCATTTTTAGGATTTTTATCCCTTAGTCAGGTTTGACTTTCAGCTACCAATTGAGTTTATATAGAAAGTATGAAACTCAGTCTAAAGAGAAAAGTCTCATACAAAATTCAAACTTGTATTTTTCTGTAAAAAGTGTATGAAAACTTTGAATACAAAGACCATTCCTTACTTTTTTTTTTCTTCTATGACGTGTACAGTTTAACCCTAGATGGCAGAAACACCCCTCGTGTTATAACCTTGACGTGTTTTGTTGTGTATGTCTGTCTGTCTGATTTTTGTATGAAAGCTAATATAATAATGATCAATATCTCTGGACAAGTCACACAAATTGAATCTAACCCCAAAGTAAGCAAATCATATGCTTGTGTTATGGGTGTTAGTCAACGATACTATTACATAGAAATACTTAAATAAATACCAGAATACATTTAATAAACACCCAGACCCGGAAATGCAGACATCTAAATGTTCATCACACAAATGCCTGCCCCCGTCGGGAATCGAACCCGAGCCTCGCGATTCGTCGATGCAGTTAGGCGAGTACGCTAGCCACTCGACCAACGAGGCGGTAATATGATCCACATGATTCTTAGCTATATCATATTATGTAAGTTTTTCCGGGAGTAACATTTTTTTTTTATCAAACAACTGTTTTAATAAATCGTCGGTCGAATCACGAAAAGGCGTAACCAAGAAAATGCACATTTTGAGTTTGACTTGACGTGATGTCTTTTGACAAATAAAAACCTTATATCTCCTAATATAATAAAGCTAGTGGAAATATTTTAATAACTACTCATTAAGAGTTAAATTTATTCTGAAAGTAATCCTTAACATTCTGTTTAAACTTATAAAATAATCTTATATGGCCATTAAACTCATCGGTGATTTCTTTAATTCGCTGTCCTGTAAAGTTGTAACAAAACAGTTACGCCTATTCGTGATTCGACCGACGAAATGTTACCCATGCAACAGAACGTGTCGCAAAGGTAAAACTTATGCATTGTTAGTTGAAAATTTGCGCTACAGGAAGTTTGAAAGCAATTATGTCCCCCGAGCACATCATTGTAATGGGGACACAAAGGGGACGAGACCGAATAATTAGATATTAAACTTAATGGAAAAGAGTTGTACTGGGTTTTTTAATTGAAAACTTCTTTGCAGTTGAATCAAAACCGTTTTTATGTGAGAAATGTGAGAAGTCAGCGAACTAGTACACGACTCTCCTGTTGGTAAGAGACACCATAAATATTATAGGTGCGTTGCTATCCTGTGGCCGGGATGTTAGGCCTTTTGTGTAAGTTTATCGACTGACCTACTCTCTGGACCCGAACATAGAGTTATGGTGACAGGAATAGGCAAGGCGGTGGATCCCTATCCGGGCAAGTTACTTTAAATAATCAAACTGGATGTGTATGTATGTTCTTATGCCATGTTGTTGCAACTCAATGGGGATGGCTACAACTAGCACCCTTTACTATGTTAACAGAAGAAAAACAAATAAGTGGAAGTATTTAGGAAATTCTGATAGTATAAAAGGAACAACAAAAATCTGCAATAAAAAAATTGGTAACATAACACTATACCTATTATTGAAATCTGTAGACTTCCCCGTGGCCCGTGTTGGTCCGGGCTCCTTCGTAGAATAGACCATCAGCCTTCCTTGCTAGGCAGCTCGTAAAAGGTGAGCAAAAGCTCACCATCACTAACACCGTAAATTCTGACTAAGTGGTAGAGTTAAGCAGCGACTCGCCCGGATTGGTACCACCGCCTTACCTATTCCTGCCGCTATAACGTCATGACGTGTTCCGGTTCGGAGGGTAAGGTAGCTGGTAAACTTACTTTTGCTCGAGGCCTAACATCCCGGCCCCAGGTTGGCAACTCACGATTACCACATTTGGTGTCTCTAGGCGGCGTGAATTTCTTACCATCAGGAAATCCGTCTGCTTGTTTGCCTTCCAATATCATAAACAAAAAAAACTTTGTCAGTCAAGACAGCAAGCCCTAGGGGCTATTCATGACCAGGAATACAGCCTGGTATTGAATTAGCGACTCAGCTGCTTTCTAAAATTTAATATATTATAATAATTTTTCAACGATTTTTTCAATACGACCCGTGGCCATTACAATATTAATAATTATAGGTTTTTTTAAATTTTAACTTGCGTTTTATTAGAGAGTGAGCATTATATACTTTAATACAAACCGTCACGAACAAGATTTTAATTTAACTTAATACATAATTATTTTATATTGCTTAGAATAATAACTGACATTTCATTTAAAGTGAAATTGCACTAAAGCCACTTTGTTTACACTCTTTTTTTCTATTTAAAATATGAATTAATCAAAACTCGCGTATATTGTGTCTTAGTGCTTATTATCAAAAAAAAATATACTTATATTTAAATTAAAAGTATTCAGTGATCGACTTCGCCTTAAATGATATTCAACTACTGCGACAAAAGCTTCGCACTCAATATCATTGGGATACATAACACAGAATATTGTTCGGAAGCTAACAATTAAAACAATTTGGTTTGACGTTTAATTTCGGAGCAACATAATTTAAAGCCGTGTTTGAGGTTTCGGGCATAAAATGCTGAATCATACAAGGAAAATTAATGTTAGAATTTTGCTTTGAACGCATGTTATTATTTAACCCTATGTCTGCCGTTGATTAAGGTTTGATACAATTGTTCTATACGAAATTTCACACAAGACAATAAAATGGAGACATACATATTACCACTATAATTATACAAGTTGATTTAAAATCAAACATATTATGCTCGTGTTAGAAGCCTTTTATAGTCGGGATTCGAACAAGGGTCCGGGATTATCGGTACCATTGGGCATGTGCGCTGACCTATAGATCAACAAGACAGTGAAAATAGTAATATTATTGCGTATTCGGGGGGCATAGGAATGCATCCTAATATGACCATATTTCCAACTTTACAGCACAACTCAAATGGCTTCGTATCCGTCCTCGTATGAATCGAGTAGCATACTTTTTTATCCCCGACGCAAAACAAGGTGTGTGTGTATGTGTTTCTGTATATGTTTGTGTGTATACGTGCGTATGAATGTATTCCAATTACGTCAGCTTTCAAACAAAAATATTCCCATCGAAATCGGTCTATCCGTTCAAAAAATATGAGCCACAGAAACACAGCCTTGTAAAACGTTTTTGGTTTTGTAGTCGTAGTTCAAGTCCAGGGAAGGTTTAAAAGATAAGAAAAAGGGGGAAACTACTAGGAAAGTAGGAAAAACAACATTTATTTTTTTCAAACTGAACGAGTGGAACGAATTTCGCCGGGACAGCCAGTTTTCTAAAACTGGAAATTAAATTCAAAAAACGAAATACATAACAAATAGGTCAAGGACCAGTATATACAAAGTAGACAAGTGTAAGGCTTGAATATTCCTCAGATTTTTATTTTCGTTTTCTGAAGCGTTACCGGTGCTTTTCAGCTTACCCAGCCCTCTATACCTTTGAAAGTGCTTGACCTTTGCAAGTTTTAATATAGAAATGATCCAGCAACTCGCGAAAGCCCTCAAGAGTAATAAGTGTTTATTTAATTTCAGCACTTCTTACCTGTATTAGATATAATTTAGAGAACATACGTTTTATCTTAAGTTATATTTGAATATACGACCCTTGATATTATGCTATAATGATGATCGAACGACGATCTTCCGTTAAGCTGATGTGGTTCAAAGTTATTCGTTGAAACTAAAGGTCTCACTTAAAATCGAAGCTCTAATAAATTATCTATAAAAGTATGTTTATTAACTTTATAAGTTCTAGAATAATGTAAGTAAAAATTATTTAAACAACTCTTGAAAGGTAAGAGGTTGAATTTAAATGTTCTGTAAGGATAACATAATAAATCTCTCACATAATTTGATATTTTCCATCGTTCACGTCAGGTAACATTTCCAAATATTCATATTTTAAAATGTCTTTACGGCAAGTCCCTTTCGAGGTAGGCAGAGAGTAGCGAGTGCCAAACCTCACGATCTTGACAAACCTGTTTGGCTTCCTTCACATTCATTACCCTTTTCATACAAACACGCCGGTTTTGGAGACTCTTGACCCCATCCTCGGATAATATCCGAGCAAACTGAACTTTCTTTTAATCCCACTCCTTCTCGGATCTCACTGTTACGAATGCGAGCGTTATACCACAAACTTAATATCGCTGTAAAACGGGAGACCTACGAGTATTTAGCTTAAGTGTTACAAAAAATCTGTATCATGCAAAGTTTGCAGTGTATATCGTGCAAAGTGCAAAAGTTATTAAGAAAGTGAATATATCCGTAGTCAGCATAATATTTCAGTCGGCAAAAACTACAACATGTAATATCTTGGAAGTGAAACACAGATACCGTTTGCAATAAGGACATAGCATGATGCAATTCACCTAGTTTTGAAAATGTGAAATACATTTTGTGTTGCTAATGTAAAACTAGCTCAGAGATTGCTAGCAATTTTCTGAAGTGCTAAGAATTTTTGTTCTCAGGAGACACGAAGTTTTATGTCAAATTGCAAACACGTCAGAAATTTAATATGTGACTATGTGTCACTAGCACTTACCCGCGGTTGTGTCCGCTTTTAAGTCAATAAAAAACATGTTACTTTAATACCTCCAAGATTATGTGCACCAAGTTTCATGATAATTGGTTTAGTAGTATTCTCGTGAAAGTGTAATAAACATAATATATTCGCATTTATGATATTAGTAGAGATAGCTACGTTAAAAAATCGTCTATATCCTAAAATTAATAACTAGCCCGAAAAAAATAACCAAATTAACACTTGGATGGGTTTTCGCCTTGAGGGATGTCGCCTCTGAGGTCTAGCGGTTCAGTTGTTGGACTTGACTGCCTGAGGTCCCGAGTTCGAGTCTCGGGTCGGGTAACAAAAAGAAAACTGAGTATTTTCAATTTTCTAATAAAAAACCATAGTTCGGGATTGGATATGTGCCCGGTTGGCGATAGGCTTGCCACCTATCGCACTGTGGGATTTAGTGTCTTCGGCTAGTCGTGGGTGCCCTGGTTGTGACTGCATACCTCTTTGGGGATATGGGCATGAAGATATTCATTTAATCAAATAATCCCGAGGATCACTGCGACCTTGATAGTTCTATTGTGATCAAGTCTCTTACTTATTAAGCTTTTAAGAGTTCCGCAAGGCCGACAGTCTCTAGGAACTGTACAATGCACTTGAGATTTATCAGCTTAATACCGTGGGAATTAATTGCGTGCCCATCCAGAAGTCTATTTCTTGCTTGGTTAAGTGCTGGGCAATAACCGAGTATGTGTATTGCCGTTTCCTCTGCCTCCAAGCAAGCTTAACAGTCAGGCTCTTCTGATGTGCTCATCCTGTTTAAAAGTTTATTAAGTCTATTAATGCTTGGACTAAAATCCTGAGCTAATTTCGTTGCCTCTTCTTTGCAATCGATCTAGATTTGATGCAAAACCGTGCGTATAACGTGCTGTTGGTCCATAGTTTTCAGTCAGCTTGGCACGCTTTCCTGCAGAGTCCAAATCTCGACCTAGCTTCTAAAAGTGCTTCTAGCAATGCCATATACAGGTTCAGGTCCTGTGGGGACTGCATTTGAGCCACTTCCACCCAGTTCATCAGTAGATTCATTTACCTTGACACCTGTATGTCCAAGAACTCATCCAACAGTTACTTTGTAGTTTTCTCCAAGCTTGTTCAAGGCTTGACCACACTCAAAAGTGAGCTTACATTTAAACTCGTTCAAATATGATGTTTTTAAAGCTGTCTGGCTATCCGGCATTATAATGATATGCTTATGAAAGTTGGAGCGGCTTAGGTTTTCTTGAGTACACACAAATATACAGCATAAATTTCAGCCTGACATTTAGTAGCATGAAGACCCAAGCTTACATGCTTGTTGAATAACGGCCGTTGGCAGAAGACACCGTACACATAGGAGTAAAGAGAAATGAAGTTCCAGACAAAGTTTCTCAATGAAGCTAAAACCAGTGTGTGGGATACTGGAAGCTTAACTACACATTTTTTACAAACTGCGCCCGATAGAAAGCCTGGTTATGTGGCTAAGTCCTGTGAATCAACAGAACGCAAAATAGAAATTATATCAGAAACTGGTGAGGATTTTGTTCTGAAAAGAGTAATAAACGTGAAGGAAGTTAGGCAGCACGGATTGCGATATTCTGTACTTTATATTTTTGAATTAGAAAATTATACCAACATCACTGTTGATTGAAATAGAATTAGCAATATTGTGTGAAAAGGTGGATGGTATTTTTTTCCTACTTACCCGTATAACTGGAACTTGACGTCTAACGGCCAATGTTAATAATATATTTCTAAAGATGGATTTCAAGCAATCTAGATAGCTGCGTATCCGCCGGCCTATCCTATACATAATTGCCATATTTATCCTGTCCACAGATATGTTATTGGTAAGCGATAACATAAAAATGGATCAAAATATCAATCTTTGACAGCAAGTTTTGGATTAGGATTGATTATATTAATATTGGCCGTTAAAGAGTATCCAAAATAAGCACTCAATATCTGGATGGCCGAGATTAGCTAGGTATTTTTTTAAATGATTCCTACCTAGATCGATTTATCGCCCCCGAAACTCCCTACATACTAAATTTCATGAAAATCGTTGGAGCCGATTCCGAGATTACAATTATATATTTTTATATAATATATATATATACAAGAATTGCTCATTAACGGCCAATATTAATAATCAATCCTAATCCAAATCTTGCTATCCAAGATTGATATTTTGATCCATTTTTATGTTATCACTTGCCAGTAACATATCTGTGGACAGGATAAATGTGGCAAATAGGGATAAGATAGGCCGGCGGATACGCAGCTATCTAAGTTGCTTGAAATCCATCTCTAGAGATAAATTATTAACATTGGCCGTTAAAGGTGTAAGATATCGAATAAAACATTTGAAATTGAAATGAGTGGAACGAAAACAGTATGGAAACAAATTATTACTTATAGAGTCTAATCACTAATACACAAACCAAAGGCTGTCTGTGCCTGGTATATAAAGGCTTTGTCCAGGTCAGAGGTTAAGGAACTATCGCGTGACTTGTTCCAGCCGTCCCTGCACTACTGATGTGTAGGGCGATTCACTGAAGGAAATATTTGCACCTGCAATCGTCCTCATTTACATAAAACATTTATGGAAATTTCTTTCGGAATAAACCCATAATTCTTTTGTTTTATTGTGTAGACATTTTTATGGCCCGACACTATTTTTACCTGTAAGGGCCAGTTGCACGTTTCTGTGTTAAATATTTTATTTTAAATTAATTTCTATTCTAGGTCTAAATCGTTGTATATCTGAAGGTTTATAAATTTATTCGACGAACGTGAGAGCGACATTTTATACAGACAGGGCGTTTTACGAGCGTACACATACATGCATACTCGACTACATAAAAGTAGTTTATGCTGCGTTGTGTTTCCTGATTTGCGGTTTTCGCGTGTCGGGTGCACAAAATTCTTTTATGAAAAAGTAAAAAAAAAGTAAAAGTTTCTTCACGCCCATATCCCCGAAGAGGTAGGCAGAGGCACAACCAGGGCACCCACGACTAGCCGAAGACACTAAGTTGCACAATATGGTAGGTGGCAAGCCTATCGCCAACCGGGCACATTTCCAATCCCGACCAACATTTTTTTTATTAGAAAATTGGAAAATTGGCCGACCCGGGATTCAAACCCGAGAATCATGCAGTCAAGTCCAACACCCGGACCGCTAGACCACAGAGGCGATTTCTTTTATGAACAGCTACTTTACTCTTTGGTCTAGAATTGTGTACGTGTCAGTAGCAAGTGGACGTATTTAGTTCAAAATGGAGTATATTAGCTTCGACACGGAACTTATTATTAATTATGTTAAAAAAGAGTAGCCACGGACCGAATAAAATAATACTTATTTCACCATATATTCTATGTAATCTGTGGAATTTTAATACTAAATTGTTGAATTGCACTTCGTTTAAGCGCTTCCACTGATAGCATACGAGCCACAGCACAACTGCTGTATTCGAGTCAAAAGACAGGGAATTCAAGTCAAATGGCAGGGAATTCAAGTATCTATATGATACTCGCGTAAAACGCGTTATCTGGACGCAACATAAATTTCTAAGCGTTAGTGGCTACGCTCGTAAAACATCTTTTGTGAACAGGCTCTAAATATATTAATGACCGAGCAAGCGAAGCCAGTCTCTTTGTTTTCAGACCGGGTCGCAGTTGTGTTTGAATGTTTGTTCGACGATATCTTTAGTAGTTTTGATATAATTTTCATAACGTGTAGTATGTGTAGATAAGCTTAGTATAATTTCAAAGTACTAATGGACAAAATCAGGTAGGAGGTCACGGTGCTAGTTTGACCTAAGTGAAGATCAAAATTATATAAGATATGATATTTGAAGGCAAACAAGCAGACGGATTCCTGAAAGGTGGTAATAGTACGTTGCCAACCTGAAACCTGTATGTTAGGCCTTGAGCAAAAGTAAGTTTATCGGCTACCTTACCCTCCAAACTGGAACACGTCATGCCGTTATGGCTGCAGGAATAGATAACGCGATGGTACCAATCCGGGTGAGTCGATGCGAAACTCTACCACCTAGACTCTCACACTATTCCAAGGCGACTCAAACGATTGCTTTATGATAAAACTCTGCTACCATGCTGTTACAGCTATGGCACATACGATTAGAAAAAGCTACTTATGTCGATTAAGTTACGTGGCAAACCTATCGCCAAGTGACTGATCTGACCCCCGCCAAAGTGGTTATTTTTAGATAACAAAAAAAACTCAGTTTGAGTTACCCGACCCGGAAGTCGGACCGGGATTTCATGTAGTCATCAGGCCTTAAAAAAGACTGAAAATATACAAATTAAACCGTAATAATATACAATTTTTTTTTGTAAATTTTTGAAACTCCAATTATATTCACCCGAATACAGCTCCAACGTGAATATTTTAGAGTGTCATTCGTAAATACGACCCCGAATGTAGACGCCAGGGAAATACTTTTCAATTAAAAAATAAATGACGCTCGTCAAATATGCGGTTGTGTAAAAATA
>NJDD01002186.1:17934-29525 GCA_002245505.1 Calephelis nemesis | reverse complement strand
GTTTTTTTATTTAACAAACAAGCAGACGGATTTCTGATATTAATATTACGTTACTGACCTGAAACTCAGATTTGAATCCTTTCGTGTTAGTAAGCTGACTAGCCTGCCCTCCAAACCTAAGTGATAAGTGCACCTTAGTTATTACCACAACTTACAGTAATACTATTTAAATTATGCGCTTCGGCTTTACATTTCTACTCTTTTTAGACTTTATACTTTTATTTTTAAATTGGCTGCCTTAATCTAAATTAAAGTGAAATTTTTATTTATGTGTAATAACAACTCTATATGGATATCTTTAAAATACATTCGGATTTCCGAAGCTTGATGAATATAGTCGAAGCGCATAATTGAAATAGTACTATTGTACCTTTAGTTTAGAATGAAAAGTAAGTTATAATCTTTTTCGGAATATAGAATAACTAACTGCTAAATTCCGTTGTGATGGGTTCTATAGATCCTTTCTAATATAAGGTACCTACCTAATACATAATGGTAGAATCCTTTGAACGTTAATGTTATATTTTTTTTGGTGTGACCTAAATTAAATTTTTAGGTGTGACCTAATTTATTTATTATTTTTTTTAAATTAGGTCACACCTAATTTAAAAATAATAAGTAAATAAGCAGTAGTTTGAATAAATAAGCGAAACAAAAGGGTAAAGTATCAGATTTGAATTTTAAGTCTAACGCCCTTTAAGACAGCGACGCACCAATAATATAAATAGTGTCTATATAACAAAGATCGCCTATAAGCGCCAGTAGATTAGAGTTTTTGTTTGCTACCTTATTTCTTAAAGTATCTTCACGCCCATATCCCCGAAGAGGTAGGCACAGGCACAACCAGGGCACCCACGACTAGCCGAATATACTAAGTCCCATAATGTGATAGGTGGCAAGCCTATAGCCAACCAGGCACGTTTCCAATCCTGACCAACATTCTTTTTTCATTAGAAAATTGGAAAAATCCAATTTTCTTTTTGTTGGCCGACCCAGGATTCGAAACCGGGACCTCATTCAGTCAAGTCCAACACCCGGACCGCTAGACCATAGAGGCGATCTTATTTCTTAAATAGTCCAAAAATTATTCTTTTTTAATTATCGAAACTAACCTATCTGTAAAATAGCTAAGAACTATCTTGATCACGTCAGCTTTAAAACAAAAAAAACGCATCCAAATCGGTTCATTCGTTGATGAGTTATGATGTTATAGATAACAGATAAAAACAAAGACAACTTAAACTTAAGACATCCTTTTTTTCGCAGTGTGTTAAAAAACAAAGAAAAAAGGGTTCAATATAATTTAATCCACATTGATTGAAATCCTTTCAATAATCCAGCAGTAAATAACACAAGCTTATATACTTAGTGTGCTCTTTGGGATTGTATTTGTTACGAGTACTTTTATCTCTTAAATCCCAAGTTACACTTTTCTTAAAGTGGATTGACTTTTTTGAACACATGTAGGGTGTTTTTAAAGGTTTTCAAAGCTATTTTTTTTCATATCAAAGCAGCAACTAGACTAGGAAGTCACCAGCGTTAAACTTAATCCATCGAGTATGTAACATTTATGAATAGAAAAAGAAATCAAAGTAACATTAGAAAACCTGGGTAACCTGGGTGGTTTCTAGCTCTTAGGATTTAGGTACATTGATGAGGTTTATTCATCTTATATATATAAATATCTTGAGCCACGTTGCATGTTGCCAATAAACTCAAAAACTACTGAACCGATTTCGATAAAATTTCTCATATATCTGTAGTTTGGTCCATCTTAAAAGATAAGATCATTTTTATCCGGATGTTGGCGGGACAAAGTTCGCTGGGGCAGCTAGTTACTCTATAAAATTTTACACGATACGTCTGATAAGATAGCTTTTTTTGCTTTTTTGGTTGCTTTTGCAACGACAGCCAAAACCAAGAATGACCGAAGAAAAACATTAACTAGATGTGGTTTCGAGTTTCAATTTATGAGCGTATGGTTCGGGCTTAAATAATAAAAAATAATAAACGCGCTAAAAAGAAGCATACAGCCTCGTAAATATGGCTGCAAGAAAAACTTATACATAACGGCAGTTATAAAGCCCTGATGATGATGATGCTTGTATAGCGAAACCGGTTGGCTAAATTATAAAAATAAAAAATAATAAAATATATTGTGGAAAGTACAAGTGTTTCTAAATAAATTACATAACGGCAGTTCATTGTAACGTGGGAGTGGTTAAACAAGTAAATACAAGCTTTTATATATACTAGATGACCCCTTTTTTTCAATGACTAATGTGTTACTTACCTGGCTGTGGGCCGAGCAGAGTGCTCAGCCCGAGCCATTATTATTTAGATGGACTGTTCCCTACAACGTCTGCAACAAGAGCTATCTCTCGTGAGACCGTACCTCGACTTGATGCTGCGTTCTGGTCATTGGGTGGACTTGATGGAGGAATAGTGGCAAATCTTCGCTCATAGGCGCCGGGTGCAAGAGAGGTCTTCGTCGCCGAGACTGGCGACGACGGTGTAGTGTAGTGACTTGCGTTAGCCAAAGTTATTGGATCCGGAGGATCCGATACGACGTGACGGGTAGCCGACCCTGTGAACTTGGTTCACTTTGCACTTGTTACTTTCTGACTACCCTACAGGGTACTTGCAAATATATGTACGTTATACGTACTCGTATATATAAGACGACCGTATGTCCAAATGTTTATCTGCTTTTAAAATTTTGAAGTTATTGTGTCACTTTATACTGGGTGTAATTTTGACAAAACTTATGACTTGGAAAAAAATACGGGACAATTTGTAAAGTTAATACAAAATCGGTTCAGTAGATTCTATGTGAATCGCTGTATAGACCAACAGAGGGACAAAAATTGTAAAAGTACTAGAAATGTGTTCTTCTGTCCGTTTTTAGTCGGCAGCACCATTTTTTTAAAATATCTTCAATATTTAGAATAAGTGAATTCTAAATATTGAAAATATTTTATGGATTTATTATGTGTATGGATATCCATACATATATCGATATCTATATAGGGAATACATATGTCGTAAGTTGAAATTATGAGTTAAAAGCTTTAGATGTCACAAAAGCATAAAGAAATGAAATTTATACGAGTTTGTTTCATTCCATTCAAAATTCAATTTCAATATCGTTCCAGTACGTATATTGTAATATTTCTGACATAATTTCGTATACCTTTCCCATATTGTACGTATATTGAAATTACGATTGCAAGTTTCGATTCAACATCGGTATTTTACATCATAAAATCTTTTATTTATAAACAGTCTCCTAAATGCTGCAGTATTATTATTAAACCCCGATAAAAAGAGGGGTGTTTTAAGTTAAACGTGTTTCTTTTGTGTATTTGTGTGTGTGTTTGTGACATCATAACTTTTAAACAGATAGACCCATTTCGATGGTAGCATGAGTGGTAAGGTGGTTCTTAGCTGTATTACATGACATAAGTTTTGTCGGTAGTTAATGAATTTATAATGTTTTTTTTTTTAATTTTAGTATTGTATTTTTTTTGTCTTGATTGATTTCCACCATAAGTGACATGATATTAGTTATATAGAATTAAGTAGATGTTTTCGTTATTTCGGAATTGGAAGTCAAGTGAAAAAAGACATTATAGTGTAAAAATACGAAGCCTGTAAAAACCATAAATGTGCTTTACCAACCTCAGGCTATGGTGTTAGAAATTAGATAAATTAGAACATGACAGTGACATTTAATAATAAATAATATGTAAATAATACGTCAGACGGTTTTAAATCCGGCCACGTCTCTTCACAAACTCAGCCGCCTAATTGATATATAAATGTTAATAGGGTTGCAAATTAAAAAAAAATATCTTCTAGCCCATATCCCTGAAGATGTAGGCAGAAAGACCACGCCCATATCCCTGAAGATGTAGGCAGAGAGACAACCAGGGCACCTACTACTAGCCGAAGACATTAATTTGATAGGTTGGCAAGCTTATCGCTAATCAGGCACATATTCCATTCCAGCAACGCTACTTTTATTAGGAAATCAAAAATACACGTTTCTGATCCGGAATACACGTTTCTGGTACCTGATAATTTAAGAAGTCGAGTTCCACGGCGGACTTCTAGACCACACAGGCGATTTGTATTGCAATATAAACATACGTATTTCTTGATCATTTATAATTTACTCGCAACAAAGTTGCTAAAATCCGAGTCTGATTTCATTTGATAATGTTGTTTTGAAAAGCAATGACTCCAAAATGTCTATAAAGAGTTTTTGGCGCCATCGTCAAAGAAGATGGTCGTTTTTTTTCATAGAACTATTGAATTTGGTGTATATAATGATTAAAATTAAATTTCGTTCAGTTAAAGTGCACAAGTGAAATAATTATGAAGAAATTAGTGTACTGGTATTTCCTCGTTGCCGTCAAATCTCTTTAGATGAGCTTGAGTAACGAAGCCATAACTTTACTCAAGACCTTGACATGACTGTACACAGTGACTAATGACTGTCAATAAGAATTAATTAATTCGGAAGGCATGGCAGCATGGCATAAAAGTAGCCCTTGCCGGCTTCTGGGGCAAATTAACTAATAATAATACAGTATTTTTTTCGTAATTATTGAATTTTGTGTAAATTATGACTAAAATTAGTTAATTTTTAGTTAACGTGCACCAGTTAAATATGTATGAAGAAATTAGTGTACCGTGTATTTCCTCGTTGCCGCCAAATCTCACAAAGTGAGCTCGAGTAAAGTGGCCACCGCTTTACTCAAGACCCAGACATGTCTTTGTAAATAGTGACTAATGACTGAAATAAAGACTTAATTAATACCAAAGACAGGACAGGATGGCCTAAACGGCAAATTAAGTACTAACTACTAACTAACTAATAATATCTAGATAAATTTTATACAGAAGGTTTTATGGTTATGAGTTCTAATATTTAATGCATAATCGTCAACAACGACAACGGAAGATAAGGTTTTTAATTAAAACCCAAAAACCACTTGTTTGATCTTGATAAAATGTACATGGCACCACCTTAGCACCTAGCTTTCGAAAAGCAACCTTCAAAATCTGTTTTTATTTTTTTCACGTTTAGTTATGCTGAAATAAGTAATTAACATATTCTTTTTTTATGATATTGGAAGGCAAACAAGCAGACGGGTTCCCTGATGGTAAGAAATTCCCGCGTTTTTCGCGTAGAATTTCTTACCATCAGGAAATTCGCGTAAGTAAGGCTTATTTTACATCTGTTACAATGGATTTCCGCAAAGTAACGCCTGATTCAATAAAAAAAAAAAGACACCAAAGATGGTAATGGTGCGTTGCCAACCAGAGGCCGGGATGTTAGGCCTCGAGCAATAGTAAGTTTACCGGCTACCTTAGCCCCCGAACCGGAACACGTCATGGTGTTATGGCGGCAGGAATAGGTAAGGCGGTGGTACCAATCCGGGTGAGTCGCTGCGAAACTCTACCACCTAGTCAGATGTCACGTTGTTAGTGACGGTAAGCCTATGCTCGCCTCTTACGAGCTGCCTGGCACAAGAAGGCAGATGGTCTATTCTACAAAGGAGCCCGGACCAACACAGGGGTAAATATATAATATTCATGAATAAACAACCTGTCTGAGATTTCCGAGAAAATATGTGTTAGTTATTAACTTTTGTAAAAAATAACAATTAACTGGTGACCTGGAGTCCCGTACAGGTATATTATATATATACTCTTTAATGGTGACATATCTATGTCTATAACACAGATCTGTAACTCCAAACTTTTACAAAATTGTCGTATAAAGTGAAATAGACATTTATTGTATAATAAAACTTTATGCGAAATAAACCACACGTAAGGCCAATTAAAAACGTTTTAACTTAATATCTTTCGATTGCCAATGGCTAGACGCAAATGGAAATTAAAAGCTCATAATATTCGTACTCGTTCTAATTTTAATGTGAAAAATAAGGGCGAGAACACAAACATTTTATTAGTAATTAGAAATGTTTCGTGCGTTCTTCTTTCTTTTACCTTACGTTCTTTCTACGATCGTTATCACGCCCCAATTGCCTTCCGCAAACCTTGACCTTGGTGAAAACATTGACACAAATCAAAATTTGGATTAAATTAACTTTCCATACGGATGCAAATCAATATTTATAACCAATGCTTTAATCCGCGTGGAACCCCTATTAACTAGAAACGGCATTACTTCCGTGTTGGAACAGGTCAACTCCAAATAATAGAGCATCTGTCTCTCCACCCAATAGAGTGAACAAATAAGTTAAGTGTACCATTACCAACAAGAACACCGCAGATAGAGTGCTGTACTGGGATCCATCGCACTTACATTCCTGACGCCATTTTTCAGTTTGGGCGCACGGTAGATAGAATACCACAGGATAGCGACGCATCTATTAAATATGCGGCATCTGCCGTATACATGCAGAATTCATTTAGCGAATCTCATTTCGAAATTTCGGAAGGAGTGATTCCTAAAAATTGATGGACTACCACACACGACAAGAAATTTTCCATACAGAATTTCTGTTTCGAAATTTCACAGGAAGGCCGGTGTGTTCAGCGTGGTTAGAATGTGCACTTTCGCCTCGGCGCGATCGCATCGTTTCGCTTGGACGGTGCGTTTCGTTTCAAAACGTTATCGTTTTTTATAAAGCTAGAACAATCATAACTTGAAGCGATATCGTGTAAACGAAGAGTAATGACCGAACTTGTATGAAAAAACAAAATCTTGTCTATGACGAAACGACTAAAAACACGTCAATATCAAATTTGTTATTTGTCAATTGTCAGACGTCTAACATCTATCGCCGACGTCACGTTTTGTTTGGCACGAACGTTCTACGCTTTTTGAGTTTGAAATTTATAAGCGGCCCAAAACGAACGTTCGTGTCAAGACGACGGTGTTCATTCTAACCCCCCTGAATAGCATAACGAAAAAAGCAATTCCAAACGCTTCTTTTACATAGATTTTGTATGAGCGCAGAACACATTCGAAAATCAAATACGAAATAGCAGCTGTGTTGCCAAATAAGCCTTTTTTGGTTATATCTGGCCACATTTTAGGTTCTGTTAGATTTAAAAAAATTAGAGAAAGATTATACAATTATACTATATAGTTTACAACATAATAATTACAATGTAATGTGAAATATAATTAATAATTTAATTTATATCTATAAAAAAATTAAATAAGTATAAGTAATAATTATTATTACTTGCCATTTTTGGATAACCCAATAACAATAACTTTTTTTCTAAAATGTGTTGGTACACAATGACTAGCACCTAACCCAGTAACAGATCTTTGGATTCTGAATTGAAAAAAAAGAGCTGACATGTGTGATTTGTTTCTTGAACTCCTTTTTCCTTTTCTGTACGAAATTATTTGTGTAGGGGTCGGTTGTAGTTTTCCGTCACTGCATCTATTGTCGTATCACAAGAATATAAACCGCAACTCTCTTAATACTGATAAAATATTTGGTATGGACGTTGTAATCAATACCTTAAGTGAAATATATATAATATAATTTTGTTTATCGTTCATAGTATACGAGTATATAGTACATTCCTATGATAGTTAAATAAAATAGTCGACTCCTACTCAGCTAGAGCGTGAGTCGGCCAAAAAGTTATCACGACAGCCGCTGGGGGAAAAATGTAAATTTCCAAAAAAAAATATGATTTGTCGACGGTTTTTCATTTAGTAACCGAAAATGTTTAAATTATTTTTGTATATATTAATAGACAGTTATAAAATATAGTGAGGTAACTCAAATTAAATTCAACTAACAAATAAGTCAAAGAAACGACAGCGGGACGTTTTTATGCGGATTCCATTCGAAGGTATGTATGTTGGCCCTTATTCATATTGTTATTAGTGTTGTGAGTACGTAGTACATAATACTTTATAATTTGTGGTTGTGAGTTTATAAAAGAAGAGAGGTATTATTTTGGCAACTAAATTAAATAAAGTTACGTGGGTTCAAAATTTCATAACAAAGTAGAAACAAAGAGCTTTTGAATTCTTATGATTATTAAAATTTACGTTCAAATTTAATAATATGATGAAAATTAAAAGACACCTGAATTATGTTTTTTTAATATCAGAGACTGAATTGACAGATATAAATGTCAAGTTTACAAATAATGATACGTGTGTTTTTTTATAGTGCTCTCCTGATACCAATTTTTTCAAAACGTAAATTAATGTCGATTTTCGAAGAATGAAAATCTCAAAATGCTGTAACCTTATATTTATTAGTCACCTTTAACTGATAGCGAAAAAGAGATTCTAAGAATAATTTCATTTATTTTAATTTAAGATATCATAATTCCGAGGTGGTATTGCCATCAAGCGTAGATCAGCTGATTGAATCGAATAGAAATAAAAAGTATCTTCACGCCCATATCCCCGAAGAAGTATGCAGAGGTACCCCTGGTTGTGCCTAGCCACCCACGACTAGCCGAAGACAGTAAGTCCAACAATGTGATAGGTGGCAAACCTATCGCCAGCCGGTCACACATCCAATCCCGAACAAAATTTTTTTATTACAAAATTGGGAAAACCACATTTTCTTTTTGTTGCCCGACCCGGGAATAGACCTCGGGACCTCATGAAGTCAAGTCCAACACCTCGACCACTAGATCACAGAGGCGATTATCTTTTATCAGATAATTTTGAGTAAATAAGTACAACTCTCATGAACCAACTGTCCACTACCCCGCGCGGCGCCCCGCATTTGCCACAAGCGCACAGTAGCGATAACATCTTTGTTACCGTTATCAAACCGATCTTTTGTCAACATAAAAAAGTGATGAATAAAAAATAAAAATGACGAATGAGGTCACAGCGCGAGGTACACAGTTGATTTGTACGGGTTGTACTAAATCATTATCTGAATAAAAAATAAAATGAATATACAAAAATACAAGTGTTGCCTTTTTATAAATTTTGTTTTGTGAAAATACATTTGAATTATTAAGCAACATTTGTTTTTTCAATTCCCCTCGAGGTCTAGCGGTTCAGGTGTTGGAATTGACTGCATGAGGTCCCGGGTTTGATTCTCGGGTCGAGCAACGAAAAGGAAATTTTCCTTTTCAAATTTTCTAATAAAAAAATGTTGCTCGGGATCGGATATGTGCCCGGTTGGCTGTAGGCTTGTCACCTATTACATTGTAGTGCTTTTGGCTAGTCGTGTGTGCCCTGTTTGTGCCTCTGCCTATCGTTTCGGGGATCGGGCGTGAAGAATATAGCTAATAGGCATCAAAGGCCGTAGCAGTGATTTGACAATTTGAGGCCATGCTCTTAAACTTCTTGCCAGAACATGGTAACGAAATACCGTAAACCTAACCTAAACCGGTAAACTACAATAGCGAGAACATGTTGTGGAGATAAGAACGGGAATTGCAGTTTCACTAGCAGATGAACAAAATTTTAAACAATGTTATCAAATGTCATGGAAATCTGAAGAACAGATGTAAGTATGCCATAAATTCTCGCATAAAAGACAACATTACTGAAATCAGACCTCAATACGTAGTAAAGATACCTACGTTTCCACTATCTGAATTCCAAGTGACAGGATCCGTTCCGAGTACAAAGCAAATAATAAACTTGGTTTCGTAACTCATCTCTCGAGCTCTTGAGGATAGATCCACATTGCTATATACAGGTTGTTTTAAAAAAGGGGTAACATATTTTTTGGCGTATAATCAAATCTAGGAGTGTGTAATATAGGGTTTTTAAGATATCGAATCGAAACTATATATTGATATCCGGTATCGGATTCCGAAACTATATATTTTCTGATACTATATATTGGTGAATCGGTTTATATTTGGTAACATCAAACCTATAAGACGATGTTAGCTAAAACTGTATATCGTATCATAACATGATATCATTGTAATTTATTATATTCAAATCTATCTGGATTTAGAGGTACGTAGGCACATTGAGTGTATTACAGATATTTAATGGTTACTTTTACAAATAAAGTAATAGATATTTACTGAAATAGGTATTACTTTTAGTAAGTTTTGCATAAAAATATATACCTATTTGGTACCTACTACGTACCTATTTACAAGCAAAATGCGTAAAAAAACTTAACAATATATTATATTAACTCCGACGAGGCTGTCAATAATGAAAGAACATACCTACCTAGGTACCTACCTAAATTAACAAACAATTTTAATTCGCGAAATTGTTTGCACTTGCTCGCGCTTCGAGACCCTGATATCTAATCTATCAATAGAATTATAAGAAAGAATTAGAAATGGATTATAGAAGAGGACACCGGACACAGGAATCGGAACTAAGAGTTCAAGGACAATGGTCAGTAAGAATTCCGAAAAATTGTCAATCGAAAGTGATTTCTATTACCTACTGACTAGGTATTAATTGTATTTTAAAAATATGGCAAAATACTCGAGAAAGTAAAGAAACAACCTTAATCGTAATATGTTTAAAGCATGAAATCCTACAAATGACCGGCTATTGCTATTTCACTCGCCCACAAACAATCTTTTCAGTCGCCCGCGCAAGCTTCCTCCTGCATCGGTTCGGTTATACTCGTCGTATATCGTATCACCTGTTCGTTTGTAGACCGTATTGCGAGGCGATACGGTTTGATTTGATATCCTATCCAGATACCGAACCGAGCGTATCGCTACGATTCACCAATATAGGGTTTCGAGAAATATTTAGTTTTGATACGCATCGATATCGGATATTACGATATTGGTCTAATATACGTTTCAATATCTATATACGATTTGTATCGCCCACTCCTAGTTCCAAGTCCAAGTTCCAACTTCCAGCGGTTTCAGCCGAAGTGAAAGTTTGTGAAAGGCGACAGCGGAGAAAAATAATATTTATATGAGATTTTGCGCCCTACATATTAAAGTTTATTTTCATCCAATGTAGATGTCCCTGTTCAATTGTTAATCGTGCTTCTTGTCGTTTTAATTAGAAATCTTAAATAGTTTAATGAAAAAATGTTAGAATAATCATTCTTATAAATTACTGAAAAACACTAATATTTTTAGGCTGCATTGTTCTATGCAGTTTTAACTTCTACCAAAGACAATATATTATATAATAGAGTATAGATTCAAATCAAATTTATATTTATTTACTCACATACAAAAGTTGGTATGAACTGTAATTAACCTACGTATAATACATAAAATAAAGAGAGTCCGATGCCTGTTGCTAAGGATAAAAAAATGCACTTAAACTATGATGAAATAGAAAAAATAAGTAAGAAAACTTAATTAATGTAGACGAACTTTATAGTAACGTAGATAAATAATGTAGATAAACAACAAAAAAACAATTAAATTATCGGAAAAAGATAAAAAAGAAGCAAGAGGCTTTCCTACTTATTTTAGACTGGTGACATTAAAATGAAAAATCAACCTTTTGTTGTTGAATCTTACTTACAATTTTTACGTGTGGGAAATCCCCCCGAATACCCACTGCTCTCAGGAGAGAGAAGCAGGTTATGTCGTACTCGAACCGACTACAAACCAAACGATGAACTTCACTCCACCCGTCTAGGAGCGAG
>NJDD01002186.1:0-12652 GCA_002245505.1 Calephelis nemesis | reverse complement strand
GCCCTCAGTGCTCACTATTATCATGTTTCGTTTTTGAGGGTACTGTATCCGGTACACTTACACACTAATATCCCTAGGTAGCTCGTAAGATAGCAATACGCCAGTAACATTTAAGGTGTCTATAGGGGAAGGTTGTCTCTCACCGTCAGAAACCTTGCCATGACATTATAGATCTAAAATTAGGAGTACATTTGTATGAAAACTTGGTAAAATCCTTTACTTGTAACTAAAAAACTAAACACCAGACCATAAATGCTATAGATTTCGATTGGTAAATTACGGAACGTTATCTAAAGCAACTCATGGTAAATGATAACATTTGCAGCCGTTTTATGCGCCGTCTTTTAACTTAAAGAAAACAACCATTTGCATTCCGAGAGAGTCGGCAGAAAACTTGAATATTAACGTTGTGTATGTTTGATATTCTGCAATAGTTAGGGAGTTATTTGTACAAATTGCTTTAATAATCAGTATAAAAGCACTATCACAGTAGTGAAATAAATTCAATTATTGCGCTATTGTACGCGGACGTTTGCACTTTGTTCAATTTACACATGTTATATACACTTAACATTTTACATAGACTAATTTTTCGACTACGTCTGTCTGGTACGCTTTCACGTCTAAACAGCTGGACCGATATTAATGAATTTTGCTAAGCATACTGTAAAAGACCCATAACAAAACAAGGACTTTTTCAAGGAATTAATTTTCAAGATTTGTATAAATTTTTATTCTATGCAGACCATGTCGAGGGTAAACAATAACTAGTTCTATAAGAGCGAAAGCTTGTAAGTTTGCATGTATGTATGTATCTCCTTCCCGTTCAAAAAGGTAAACTGGTTTTGATGAAATTTGGCATAGTTAAACTCTTTAAACAAGCAAGCGAGACAGAACTCACGAAGCGATTTTTAATTGCACCTGTGGCGGTCGCGGTTCTGCGATTTATTTCAAAACTCACGAGACCGGTATTTTTTGCGATATTGTTTCAACTTCTGATTCGACACGACACCTATTTTCTCTTCATTCGACATAAGTAGCTCTTCCCGGATCGCTTCCTGTTTTGTCTAGGTATGAAACCTTTCTTTTTTTTTCTTAATTGATTTTTCTATAAGTTGAGACATATAATTTCATTTTATTAATACAACGACACTTTTAAATCTAACTATAATCCCTATTTTTGGGGAAAAACTGCTGTGGTATAACTTTGTTATGATTTGTTTACAGCTAACATTTTTTTTTGTGGGTACCGTCAATAACATCCAACCAGAGTTATATTGTTCTGTGCATCCAACCAAATAAGTACTGAACGTTAAACTAAAACAGTCTTTAACCTTCAGTTTAAAAGCCCTGATGATGCTGTAAAAAGTAAAACCGGTAAGCAATAGAGTAACGAAAAGTATTAAATAAAATTTATAGTGGATAAGTACAAGTATTTACTACAAAAAAAGAATGTATACAATGGAATTCCACCAAGTGCCGACGATAACAAGGATACATTCCAAGATTAGTTTTTTTGTGCCTGAAAATAATATTTGATTTTTTAGTTAGAATAAAATGTCAAACAAATCTGTGCAACAATTTTCGGATTTGCATATAACTCTCTAGACTACAAACTCTTGAGAGCGCTATCCAAAATTTATAGCAAATATTTATTTGTCTATACACGTTTTAGTATTCCTGCCGTTTACAAAGAGATTTTGCTCAAAATACAAAGTGAACTAGTTCTTGAAAATGTGTTAATGAAAATATATGAAAAATAGAATCTCGCAAGGTCATAATGTAATTTGCTATTTTTTTTATAATATTGGAAGGCAAACAAGCAGACGGATTTCTTGATGGTAAGAAATTCAAGTCGCCTTGAGACACCAAAAGTGGTAATGTTGCGTTGCCAACCTAAGGCCGGGATGTTAGGCATCGAGCAAAAGTAAGTTTACCGGCTACCCTACCCTCCAAACCGGAACACGTCGGGACGTTTTGACGGCAGGAATAGGTAAAACAAGTGGTACCATAAGGGCGAGTAATGTTACCAAGCGTTTGTATAATAATTGTTATTTCTTGTTATATTCATTTTTAAGCAGTGTGTGTATATGAGTGAGTACTGTGTGTCTGACTATCTGTGACATCATAACTCTTCATCGAATGGATGTATTTTAACGCAGTTTTTATTGTTTTAAGCGAAGGAGTGGTTATTAGACGGATTTTAGGTATTTAGTTTACTTTATGCTTATATGTGAGACGTTGCAGACCTAACACTATCGAGTGCTGGTACAACGGAGCTGGTCTAACGATGAAACTCGAAGATAGGAGACGTAATCCTGGAATGCAGCTGCTTGGTTGTTTGCTGCTGTTCGGACGCATTCAATTCGCCTAAACTAGATCTGTTTATATTTTCTGAGGACGAGGATTTGCTGACAAGGACCTGAGAATTGAACTGGGAACGTACTTTTCGCAGTTCTTACAAAAAGACGAATACGCTCGCGACTTTTAAAAGAAAAAAATCAAAGTAAAGTATCTTCACGCCCACATCTACGAAGAAGTAGGCAGAGGCACAACCAGAGCTCCCATGACTAGAAGAAAACATTAAGTCCCACGATGTGATAGGTGCCAAACGGGCATACATCCAATCCTGAGCAACATTTTTTAAATTAGAAAATTGGAAAAACCACATTTTTCTTTTTGTTGCTTAATTTATGCGGGAATTAAACCCGGCACCTCATGAAATCAAGTCCAACACCTAGATCGCTAGACCACAGAAGCATTTTAAAGAGTTCGCGGATGCAAATAACGTTTTCACGCGACACTCGCTACCAACCTGCTAATGCAGCACTGCGAAAACCGCTTAGAATCGTCGTCAATCTACCTGTCTGTGTAAGTTTGTCATTCTTTAGGTACTCGTAGTATCCTTACTATTCATATTTGCATAGAAACATGACTTTGTAATAATATTATATAATATTATTTACTTGTTCTTCGTTATAATAAAACAGCATATCATGAGACAAGACTATCATTCAGATCGAAGATCCTGGATAATTTATAAGGTTCCGCAATGCAAAAGTTTCTTTTCCCACCGTTTTTCTTTTTTTCTATGTCCATTACTGTATAATCGCATCAATAAAGACATAAATATTAAGGACAAAACTAGAACCATATGTAAAAAGCTAATACATAACTACTTGAAGGATTGTGATTACAATAAGACTGAAGAATTATTAAAAATAATTAATTGAAACATCTAAGTATGTATACAAACACACTTCCTGAACGTACTATATAGGAAACTATTTATATAAAATTTGTTATTAGGAAATTTAACATCGTATATTGTATTTTGATTAATATTTATCTTATTTTGATCTCGCGAATATTTTTAGTATTATTATTATTTACATTTTTTATGTTTATATACAACTACATGTTTTAAATTTTATATAATCCTGTCGAGAGATAAAAAGAAAAACCGACTCACACTCCTTTGTCAAAAAGCAAATAAAAAAAACCTAAAAAACTACTTGTCAGATCTTAATTACGTTTACAAGGAATCACCTCTTACGAATGATAGGAAATCTTAAATGGTCGTAATTGACAGAATAAATGCAAACAAACAAACATACAATAACTTGCAGGTCAATTATGACCCTTTTTTATAAGAGGCGGTTTAAATATATGTTATTTTAATATATAATACTTAATTTACTATTAATTTGGTTTTAAGTATTTCTTAGTTATAATTGTGTTGTATCTCATTTTGTTGCTAGTACTGTGTCAAGTCATTAACAACTGGAAACTAGTATTTTCTGTCTACCTTCAGTTATCTAAGCCATGTTATTATATTCGAAAATCATTACTTTGCCGTAATACAGTTCCAAACTAGTACGGAAAGTAAAGGTTTTCTTTTCAATGTGCCAAACGCACTCAATTAATGTTATTTTAAGATCATAACTGTATATCTGGTACAAATTGTATAACAGTAAGCACAGTTACGTTATGTTTTAAGTGTGGAGATAGAAGGCTGTAAAAGACAGGGTAAATTTTATTCCGATATTTACTTACGCGGTTAGAGCTAGTGAGATGACTGTAATACAATCTAACTTAAAACTCTCTTTCTAATGTTTAAGAAGGGAACTTCTTAATGTTAAAGAAGGAAGGAAGAAGGAACTTCTTAATGTTAATGTTTAAGAAGGGAAAAGAGAAACTCTTTGTAATAATAAATTTGACTGGCACTTTGATATTTTTTATATTTTTATATTGATATTTTTAATAATGACTTTATTTCTACGAAATTGCTTAAGCTCCTGAATTCAGAGATCTTTTAAAGGAAATTATTTGTTCTGAAAAAGAAGCACAATAATTACAATTTGTTATTAGTTATGTATAACATACAATTTGTTATTAGTTATGTATAACACTCTCACACTAAAATATCATAACATGAATTCGCTTTTAAGAAGTACAAGTGCTGTATATCTAATCTTAAAGCAAATGTCAAATATATTACGGCTTATGTTTATGCCCGGTTCCTATAATCGACGAAACGTTATCCGTAACCTTAATCATTCGTAGTTTGCTCAAAAGTAGCGAAGCGTTATAAATATTTAAAAATATTTAGAGTTAACTATCGAAAACAAGCGACCGTTGTTAGCAATATTACTAATCTTACGAAATACTACCATCCGTAATCAAAACGACTGCCTTCTTGAATATAGGAATTGGGCATTAGAGCATTGCGAATACAACTTTTAACCAAATTCTCATAAGAATTGTCTTTTTTGTGTTTGAAAATAAAGCTGTACTTTTTGTGTTAAAAGAGAGCGAACAAGCAGACGTTGATTGTTAACAGTCATTTAAGTGTGACTGACTGCACTGTAAAATAATCCAGCATTCATTCACGCCCGATGAGGTCGTCGCATCTGGATCCCGATGGAAATATACATGCTCTCGAATTTGTAAAAGAAAAGAACAAAGATGCTTAATTATTATTACGTCATCCGAACGTGAAAGTCGAGAAGATTATTGACTTAAAAACGCACACAGAGTCACGGGAAACAGGTAGCTATTTTCCCGTGTTTTATTTTCCCCGTATTGGTCTGGGCTCCTTTGCAGAATAGACCATCTGTCTGCCTTCCTGTGCCAGGCAGCTCGTAAAAGGCGAGCATAGGCTTAGTGTCACTAGCACCGTGACATCTGACTAGGTGGTAGAGTTTTGCAGCGACTCACCCGGATTGGTAACGGTTGGCAACGCACCACTACCACCGTTGGAGCCTGTAGACGGCGGAAATTTCTTACCGTCAGGAAATCCGTCTATTTGTTTACCTTCCAATGTCGTAAAAAAATATGATAAATACCTACGTCAAAGTTTTTAAGTATCGCTGTACTTGATCAACCTTGGTTGACTTCATTTAAAACTTTTTGTTCTTACCAGCTAAGTACTTTGATGTAAACAATATTTTCATATTTCTAATAACGTAATATTTCAAAGAAACAGCGACATCAATTTACGTCATTTGAGCAATATCCACGGTACAAAAACGAGACAACGAAGATAACTTTGCGAAAAGTATTAGCGCAATTTCGCGAAAATATCTCGGTTTTAACAAAATGGGGATAATCCAATGTGATGACAGTATATTGTTGCCTTGGGACAGAGAACATTTTCATAAATCATTTTTTAACTTTGTCATGTCAGTTGGGACCAGATACCTACTAATTAACTTGTCTCAAAAAATCTACCTCTTTGCCTCTGCAACTATAAAAAAAACTTAAATATATGATAACGACATAAGTCTAATTAGAAATGAGACGTCTACTGTTTACAATATTGCATTTTAATTTTATCATATGTCCTTAACGCCTGGGATAACATTTCAGAAACTTTGAAGGAAATTCGAATCGAAAAAGTACGAGAGAATCCCCGTGTTGGTCCGGGCTCCTTTGCAGAATAGACCATCTGCCTTTCTTGCCAGGCAGCTCGTAAAAAGCGAGCATAGGCTTATCATCACTAACACCGTGACATCTGACTAGGTGGTAGAGTTTGGCAGCGACTCGCCCGGATTGGTACCACCGCCTTACCTATTCCTGCCGCCATAACGTCATGGCGTGTTCCGGTTCGGAGGGTAAGGTAGCCGGTAAACTTACTTTTGCTCGAGGCCTAACATCCTGACCTCAGGTTAGCAACGCACCATTACCACCTTTGCTGTCTCTAGGCGTCGTGAATTTCTTACCATCAGGAAATCCGTCTGCTTGTTTGCCTTCCTATAACATAAAAATAAAAAAAAATAATTGAAATATCGATAATCAATAGTTTAGGCCAGTACAATATTTTTGTAAATTTCATGTACTATGATGAACTCATTTGATAATATTACACATAACTATGTTACAGACGTAGAAAAAGGCTTTCCACGTAAGCAATCTCACACATCACACCAACTTCAATATCTATTATAATAAATTTCCGCAAAGTTACTTCTGATTTAATTAAATATCTCAGAACTTAAGATGAAACTCAGATCATGTTATGTAGTTGACGTAACTGCCAACATTAACGATAAGAAAGGAAACAAAAATTTCATCATGGTATTTTTGTTTATGCTCGAAGCTCAAATGGTTAGAAAATTCATCAGCGGAGAGACTAAATGGTGCAGGTTCAAATCCCGACTATACAAACATTTGTGAAAATACTAAAAACGTGTTCAATCCAGCTGAAATACAGGTTTTGTTCATACTCACGTGTTGGGTTTGTGTGTACGTTTGTAGCATCGTCAGATTCTGGACACACACGAATAGCCGAAGATACTAAGTCTCACAATGTGATAGGTGGCAAGCCTATCGCCAACAGGGCACATATCCCCATACCTGATAAAAGAATAAAGAAAGTCAGTTGGTCTTTCTCATTATATTTTCTACACCGGTAATAGGACTCACCGCATTCGGGGACACACTTTAAAATAGTCAGCAAAAGTTTCTCAGTCGGTTGGTCTTTTTCTTTGTATTACTTACACTAATTTCTAATTAAACCTATAAAACGGTATAAAAAGTAACCTAATCCCATGGTAATTAAGTAATACTGCATATTTTTTTCAAAGTTTACAGTCAAATAATATACGATTGCAGGAATTGGTTTCAAAAAAATGTTTTGCCCCTTGGACTATGAAAACGAGCTCGCTATTATTCTTTTACTTTTTGCTTTCATTTTTAATGATTTAGGGTAATTTAACTTTCAACACGAGTTTCGTCGCAACTTCTATCCATAATCAGTTTTAATGAAATTATACATAAAGTAAAAATAATTCATTTTGAAAGAAAAAGTAATCATCCTCTCTGGACACCAACTGATGATGCTGCGATATCAGTCTAAGGTTAAGATTCCTGCATAAGTAAGTTTTCCGGCTACTTTCATTAGATCACGATTGGGACTAACACGACTAATACTAACTTTATAGTAACAGAAGTAAGTTAAGCTGTGATATCAATCTGTAAGAGAAACACAAATTGAAGCTCAAAGCTTTCACTAATTATAAATTCAGAACTTAAATATAACTAGCTGTTATCCGCGACTTCGACAGTGTATAGTATATAGTAGTAGTTAGTATAGTAGTAGTTACTTCGGATAGGAATTTGCCTTTTTGGAATGTTAATTTTGCATGTATAGAAAGTGCCTTTGTTTGTTTTTTTAATTTGGTATATTTTAGGAACTTTTATTTATTACTAGATGTTCCGGCGAACTTTGTCCCGCCCGTTCAATTTATTTGGGAAAAATGAAAAGTCCGTTTTTTTCTAGTTTCCTCGCTGTCGTAAGGAATAAAATGTACCCCATACTTTTCCTGGTTCTAAGCTACCTATCCATAAATTTTTAGCCTAATCGGTTTAACTATCACGACTTTGTTTTATAATACAATATATGTATAGACGATTCATCTTTCATAATTATTTTTTTGTTTTTATTGTTTTTAAGGTGTATTCTGCTATTCGGAGAGTAGACAAATCAAATGAACCAAAAACCATGAAAATTTTTCCAGCAGAACTCGAATTACATGTGTTGTAACAAACCCGACTTTCTTTTATATATATAGAAGAAATGTGCAAGTCCTATCGCTGCCTAACTTACTTACCACACAATGTTCTACTGATGCAGAAATATATCAGGGATTTTGCAAATTTTGTAGTCGGTTGCGGTAATATGTCCATGAAGACTCCACTGTCATTCTTATTTTTGTTATGTTTCTGCAGCAATTTGACAATACTATTCCTATAGTTGTAACATTCAACAAACATGTATTGTATTTGTATGTCATCTACGGTATCACAAACGTTACAATTAAGACAATTTTTTCATATAGCATATTGAGGTCAAGGATTCGATACCCGGGTCAGGCAACAAAAAAATACGAGTTGCACTCCGAGAGTGCCGGCAGAAGTGAAAAAGTTTGATATTTTCAAGGTAATAGTTTTGCACGAATTTTTTTAATTAATTATCAGTATGAAAGTACTATCATTAATGCACAAATATTATTTTAATATCAATAAGCTGCATTTGGCTTGACAAAAACTCGCTAAAGTAAGACCACGTGACGGCTAGGAGCGTCGTCATATTATCTGTACATCGAACATTGCTCGTCTACACATAAAGTTTAAATTCAAGATGGAACAAATAGAGCAATGTCTGTTGATATTATACGTATCTGTTATTATGTTGTCTTGTGAAAATGTAATGGTACGTATATTGCGGCGTATTATCAATTGCGAATCCTATACTCTTCGAAAATATCTTAGCAATACAAAAGCAGCAATGAATCTACGTTTTATTTTAGATCTCGCGCCGTGTTATTTGCGCATGCGCAGTGCGCCGTCTTGCGTTCTAATGATCTGAAGCGAGTTTAGAAGTTTTTACCCGTTCCAAAAAAGTGCGCAACGCCACTAAAGAAGTTTTCACTTCAAAAATTGGAAAATGTATATTTTAAATTTTCTAATAAAAATAACGTTGCCCGGGATTGGATATGTGCCCGGTTGGCGATAGGCCTGCCACCTATCACATTGTGGGACTTAATGTCTTCGGCTAGTCGTGGGTGCCCTGGTTGTGCCTTTGCCTACCTCTTTGGGGATATGGGCGTGAACATACTTCATATTTTGTGCCTCTGCCTACTATTTCAGGGATATGGGTGTGATAATACTTTTTTCAACTTAAGATCTCCTCTTATTAGTTGTCAGTATAGAGTATACTGATAATTAATAAGAGGAGATTTTAAGTTGAAAAGAAGTAGAGACACAGACGCACATTAAAAGTACTTGAACTTTTTTTACATGGTTATAGTTTGGCTTACGATTATAAAGTTCGTGTTAACGACTTTTAGTTCCTCAAATGACCGTAGCGGCGCTGCTCTGGTTTTCATACAAATTAATACGATAACGATTACATTAACAAGAACGAGAGGGATTCGTGCTACAGAAATGACAAGACTATGCAAATGAATATAGTGCTCTACCCAGAAACTACTAGTCGACTTCAAACTGAAATAGTTGGAAGATGGAAGCTTCACCAGTAATAACCGGGTCAATTTAAAGACAATAGAGATACAAACTGCAAGCCGGTGACCAATCGATACAGTAATTATAGCCGACAGGGAACATTCGCTTTGTTGGTATTACACGCAGAAGAGAGAATTGATGGATTTGTCATATTTTTTTTAAATTTTAATTTAATCAGTTGTTTATTTATTTTTTATGTAACATTAAAACATTCCTAACAAAATAAATTAGATGGGCAACATTTTTTGCTATTAAAAAACATTGAAAAAGAAAAAAAATATATTAAACTTCTTTCATTCTAATCTATCTCACAATATTTAAAAATTTTGCTGCTGAAATAACGAGTTTGATGAATGTAACTATGTACGTGTATATACCAACATATCATAAAATTGTAAAAGAGTTGTAACTGTGTAGTTTAAACATACATATTATTGAAAGGGCAGGTGCTAAAATAAAAATACGTTGCGAGAAACGAAAGTTATGGCCATTCTAAAATGTGAATTTCATCTGTAATGATGAACTCATTTGGTGGGTACTCAGAATTGTGTATCTATAGGACATATCTACCCGCGTTAACGGGTTAGAAAGGAATTAAAAATTTCGCCACGGGACTTGAATCCTCAGTAGCTCAGTTGGTTAGAGCATTCGTCGGCTTGAGACGAAAGGTTACAGGTTCAAATCCTGTCTGGGGCGAAATTTTTTCTTTCTTTAAAATTTATAGATTATTGAAAGATGTTTAAAAACAAATAAAAAAAACTGCAATCTCTCTAAATTTTACTCTATTCTGCCTTCAAATTATTTTTTTAAAATGTTCGTTTGGTTTTTTCTTCACGCAAAGTAAATAGTAACGGCTAGATATTTTCTTTCCTAAGTATGTATTTACAAAGCTTTTTAAACGTTAATTGCCCAACTTAAACTACGTGTTATCAAAATTGATATAGATGAAAATATCTACGACTGAAGTAAAAGTCTAATTCTTTTTTTAATCTAAAGGGTTTTGTGCAAGCAAAGCTACACAAGTAGGCTGAAGTTGACTTATCCTAGTAAATTAAAATCAAAATTAAATCAATGCAGTATTCCAATCTTATTATTATCTTGAAATAAAATGCGTGAATTGATATTCTGATACCACATCCATTCTCTTTATTGTTCCGTAGACTTAAACGATATTTAATGTATGTTTGTGGGATATCTGATAACATTTTACGCTGAAAGGACTTCATCCGCAAACAATCGTAATGGGTTAACAGTTTTTGTTATCGGACAGGGTGTATAGTCTGAACTACCTACTCAAACATTTTTTTCATATTGCTGCTTGCAATATAATATATGCTTCTTTTAGACACATCGATAGAAAGAGAGATAGAAAAAGGTAGAGGTAGTGAGAGGGGAAGGAATTGGGCGATCTGATTATGTATCTCAGTGGCCAACTCTAACGGAAAAGTGTACTTTAAAATATAGCTGTCAAATGACGTGTTTTATATTTGCTATCTCCAGTGACCAACAGAAATACAATAGAGATAGCAAACACAAATGACGTCATTTGAAAGCTATTTGATGTACACTTTTCCATTTTGAGTTGGCCACTGAGATACATAAGCAGCCCCCTGGTCTGTCAACGTGACCGTGTCTCGTTTTTCGCATTAACGTTTTCTTTCATTACTAATTTCTAATCTAATCAAATTATTTAATGCTGAAAAATAGGATGATTCTACAAAGCGTTTATTTTGGTCGCATTCATTCGATAAGTACCAATCCATCCATACCGATCCATAAAGTATCGTAGAAAAAGCACAAACTATGCAAATCAAGTCTAGCGCCATGACACATAACCTGGTTTTGAAATAGTTTACCCAGAGCTTCATTCAGACTATTTCCTGCACACACTCTTCTTCATCATGTGTACCATTCATTAACGGGTTCCAGCTTTATATTCGACGATGTCAACTAGAAGTCTGTTTCCCGCTTTTCTCAAGGTTTAGGATTTTTGTCTATAATAAACACTTACATATAATTATATAAGTACGTAAGTATCTTCATACCCATATCCCTGATGAGTTAGGCAGAGGAACAACCAGAGCACCCACAACTAGCTGAAGACACTAAGTCGCACAATGTGATAGGTGGCAAGCCTATCGCCAACTGGGAACATGTCCATTTCCGGGCAACGTTATTTTTATTAGAAAATTGAAAATATGCATTTTCTAATATTTTTGTTGTTCGACCCGGAGATCGAACCTGGGACCTCAAGTAGTCAAGTCCTCCTCTGGACTGCTAGAGCACAGAGACGATCAATTTATTTATATTATATACATGTATTATACTATATACATTTATATATACGTCTGTATAAAATATGACAAATTTATTCTCAAACTTCATTATTTGAGAATAGCTTCTGAATAAGATCGCAAAAAATCAGAATAAATTTGTACATAGATTTTAATAAAATCTTTTAGCAGAAATTGGTTTTACCAAGATGCAATTTGCAGTTTTAAAGATTCAGCAAAGATTAAAAAATGGTCCATTTAACTTGTTTATTAAGGTCCGCTGAGTATGCCTGCCTCCTTCTGCCTCTATGTCAGGCGGCGCGCAAGAAGCAATCAAATTTTCAAACATAGTTTATTGCCAACAATACCACTGTTGGAAGAGTATGGTGCAGCAACTTCCTTAGGTCGAGATCCATCGCCTTACCTATTCCTGCCGCCAAAATGACTCGGTCATATTCCGGTCTGGAGAGTAGGGTATTCGGTAGACTTGCACAGTAGGCCTTTCATCTCGGCCTCAGGACAGCGATGTACCTGTTACATCTATAAGCCAAGATTATCTCTTAACACCAGGAGCACTGTTTGCTGGTTCGCTTATCCCCAATATAAGAAAATTACAGATATTCTATGAAAAGTAAAGTTTTGTTTGGTGCTGAAAAATTGTAGCGGTTTTTGGTGACATTTGTTAATGTTGATAAGACAAAAATGGACGAGAGGCTATAGATAATGTTAATAAGTGAAGTAAATATTTTGCACTCCTTTTTACGAAAATTTCGCGGCCGGAGGAGTATGGAATTTGGCACACTTAGGGCCACTTGCACATTCCCGGGTTACATTTGACATTGAGTTAAACT
>NJDD01002185.1:196893-213208 GCA_002245505.1 Calephelis nemesis | reverse complement strand
CATCCATCCACATTCGAATTATATATCTGCTTTGTCAATCTTTCATCTGTCATTCTTTATACATGACCGAACCAGCGGAGCATGCCCTTTCGCATTTTAACACCAACACTTTCTTTCAATCCCTCTCTTTCTCGGATCTCACTACAATACAGTAGTACTATTTAAATTATGCGCTTCGGCTATATTCGTCAAACTTTGGAACGTCAAAATGTATTTCAAAGATATCAGTATAAAGTTGTTATTACACATAATTAATCGTTTCGCTTAAGATTAGGTCAGACAATTTAAAAGTAAAAGAAATAGTGTAAAGCAGCAGCGCATAATTTATTATCATCATCATATTTTTAGGTAGGTACTCTTGAGCACAATACTACTGAATTATTAACATAATACTACTGAATTATGGATTAGCATTAGTAAAAAACCATAAATTATTTTATGGGATTCGTTGATTTATTTTGGAACTTAATGTTAATAAACAGCTAGGAGTCCTGTCCTGTGATCTGTGAGGTTTTCAGACCTATCCAGCCCGGAATATGACAAAGTCATGATGGCATCAAGAATAGGTAAGGTGGAAACTAAACGGGCAAGTTGCTGCACAGCACTATATCACCAGTGGTCTTGTTAGTAATGACTTATGTTTGAATCATTTTTGTCTTTTACGAGATGCTTGGCAGAAGCAAACAGTATATCCTAATTAACGGAACCGGGCTAATATGGGAAACATATCGAATATTATTCTAAAAACCTCATAAATTTCGCTCTTTAAAACTTTATAATGATAACTGTATTCATGTTCAACCAAGTCAAAATAATTGCTTCTGTTAAAAAAAAGGTTTTTAAATAATCAATACACTATTCCAGGCGATACAACAGGATTATTTTTGAAGCGAAAACTTCTTTAGCGGCGTTGCGCACTTTTTTGGAATGGATAAAAACTTCTGAACTCGCGTCAGATCGTCAGATCGAAAATTCGAAAGACGGCGCCTGTGCGAATGTTCGTGTTGTCATGTTTGTATACGATAGTACAATAAATGAATATTGTATTCTACCACATAAATAATAATAGTACTTTCATACTGATAATTCAAGCAATTCTTGCAAAATTATTCCCAAACTATTTCAAAATATCAAAAATGCACAACGTTAATATTCAAGTTTTGACTTATGCCGGCTCTCCCGGAGTGCATCTCGACGTTTTTTTCTTAATTACTCACTTAACGAAAAACAAACTTTTACCAATGGATGAATTTTTAACTATACTAGTTAATACAAAAAAATATTTTTTTTGTATTGCTTTGATACGCTCGGTCGGTGGTACCAAGTCTGAAGTTTAAAGAAACATTTTGAGACTTGTAACTTAGTAGTAAACATGAAAGGGTCAAAAGTGTCAAATGTTACAAAAATGAAATAGCAACGAATTGTCTAAGTGAGCATTTGTAATAAAATTAAGGGGCCATATACGCTAAAAAACGTCAGCAGTTTGCTGTTTTTTTCATACAAAGCAATCATGGATCTTGGTGATAAAAATACACAAGATTAACATGAATATGCTATACTAGACTAGTGTTTCGAAAACACGATTCATTTCACTTTGCTCGATAGAAAGAAATCAAAAATTTAACCCTTTTTTGAAAGCAAAACGCAAATGTCTACTTCAAGTATAAAAAAATCTACACCAGATTTAACGTAAACATAGATAAGTACTATACCTAAAAGATAAGTGTTTCAGTTTTTTTACTCTTTTTTTTTAATTACTTTTATAGTATCAAAAATACTGATTTGTCGCTTAAGACGTTTACTTTAGAGCGCCATTGTGCATAGTAATCATGGAACGGGGGAGCGCGGTGATTGGCTCTATTGGCTGACTGAGTATGGGGCCTTAAGTAAGATGTAACCAGGGCATTCACAAACTGCATCATTCCCATAATGCATACATAAGAAACTTATCGCCAACTCCTATTGACGTTGTTAACGGTAACGTTATTTTTATAAGAAAATTGAAAAAAACTTATTATCATTTGACCGCAGAACTCAAAGCTGCAATCAATATCAATTGATCATCTTCATCTTCAAGCATTCTATCGAAATACTATTATAGCCGAAGGCATTAAATCTTTGGAAATTGCTCCCTGTCAAAGTCAGGGAAACTCCAAATATCAATATCTTTAAAAATATTTTCCCCCGTGTTGGTTCGGGCTCCTTTGTAGAATAGACCATCTGCCTTCCTTGCCAAGTAGCTCGTAAAAGGCGAGCATAGGCTCACTGTCACTAACATCGTGACATTTGACTAGGTGGTAGAGTTTAGCAGCAACTCGCCCGGATTGGTACCACCGCCTTACCAATTCCTGCCGCCATAACGTCATGACGTGTTCCGGTTCGGATGGTGAGGTAGCCGGTAAACTTACTTTTGCTCGAGGCCGGCCTCAGATTGGCAACGCACCATTACCACCTTTGGTCTCTCTAGGCGGCGTGAATTTCTTAACATCAGGAAATCCGTCTGCCTGTTTGCCTTCCAATATCATAAAAAAAAATTACGTCAGTATTTGCGTTCAATTTAATATGCTTAAAGTTAACCTGTTAAAAATAATAGATGGTAGAGTTACGCAGCGACTCGTTTGGATTGGTACCACCGCCTTATCTATTCCTACCACCATAAAGTCAGTGCTTGCCTTTGAATGTTCCGGTTCAGAAGAAATCACAAATCCGTCTACTTGTTTGCCTTCCAATATAATAAAAAAAATTAATAAATAAACGTTACCCCGGATGGGATATGTACCCGGTTAGCGTTTGGCTTGCCATCTATCACATCGTGGGACTTGTCGTCTTCGGCTAGCTGTGGGCGCCCTGGTTGTGCCTGTGCCTACCCTTGCAGGAATATGTACGTAAAGATACTTTTTTAAAAAATCTGACTTGGTTAAAATTAACGTGTTTATTTTTTTAGATTGTCATAAATATAATTTTATTCCAATTTCATATTTTATGTATTATAACCATTTTCGTGTAGTAAAAGCCTGAAAAGATCGTAAGGTAAGTATATTCACGCCCATATCAACGAAGAGGTAGGCAGAGGCACAACCAGGGCACCCACGACTAGCCAAAGATACTAAGTCCCATAATGTGATAGGTGGCAAGCCTATCGCCAACCGCGCACGTTACTAATCCCGACCAACATTTTTTTTCAATTAGAAAATTGGAAAAATCAAATTTTCTTATTGTTGGCCGACCCGGGATTCGAACCCGAGACCTCATGCAGGCAAGTCCAACACCCGGACCGCTCGACCACAGAGGCGAATAAAAGATCGTTATTTTTCATAATATTTGCCAAAGAATAAAGAATTGTTTTATTGTATTACTAAAATTAAAAACACCCTCATCTAAATTTCAAACCCATTATCTCCCATAAACAATTAGATCCAAGGTTGAAACATTCTATTTCCTTCCCAGGGTGAATAATTGATTCCCTTATAAACTTCCGCCCAGTTAGATAAGGGAAAGTACTTTTAAAATAAAGTTTGTTTGATCTCAGTTCTCGAAGCATTTTAAAACCAAATTTTGTAAAACCGTTCTGAGGACTGAGTTTCACATTGATAATTTGGGAGTTGAGATTTATGTTAAAGTCCAAAAATCTGATTAAATGATAAATTCGTTTTAGTGTTCCTGCAAAATCCAGGTTGCTAGTTATTTAAGTTAGATGGGCTATTTATACTGAGAATTACTAATATTTAAATATATTTACACAAATTACATATTACACTTAAGAACAACAGAACCAAAAAAACTCACAAAACAGCTACTTTTAAAAATGGATTTTGAAAAAACAGAAGCTCTTATAAAATGACGTCTTACGCGCACACATACACGTACGTACACACACAAACACACACACACATACACATATATTTAATAAATGTCGATTAATTTAAAAATGTAAAGTTAAGAAAAAGTAAATCCAATTTGTGTTAAATTATATTTTTGTATGTTAAATTTTTTAAATAAAAAAAAACCGTTAAACTAAGCAATCTACCCCCAAAGTAAGCAAATAACATGTTTGTGTTTTGGGTATTAGACAAATATATACATAGAAATAGTTAAATAAATACACAGTCTTTGAGGTAATACCTACATTTGTCCGCCTCGTTGGTCGAGTGGCTAACAAACGCGAGGCTCGGGTTCGATTTCCGACGGAAAATGCCTGCCGCATTTGTGTGATGAACATTTAGATGTCTGCATTTCCGGGTCTGGGTGTTTATTACATATATTCTGGTATATATTTAGTATTTATATGTATTAGAATCGTTGACTAACACCCATAACACAAGCATTTAATTTGCTTACATTGGAGTTAGGTTCAATTTGTGTGACTTGTCCCGGGATATTTATTTTATTATTTCACACTTTATTATTAATATACTACACACTTTTTACGTGCTTTTTATTAGCTTCACCTGTATGTTTGTTTGTATGTTTGTAACCGACTTCCTTGGGCGCAATTTTGACCCACTTTAAACGGTCAGATTTCGTTCAAACTTTGTAGATTTATTGAGGACCGATGATAATACACTAATTTGATAAAATTATTCCAATTTTGTTTGTATGCTTGTTTGTAACCGACTTCTTTGGGCGCGATTTTGACCCACTTTAAACAGCCAGATCTCGATCAAACTTTGTAGATTTATTGACGACCGATGACAATACACTAACTTGATAAAATTATTCAATTTTTCAATTCGCAAAATATTATTTTTGTTAATTTTTATAATTTTCATTTATAGTCGATAAGGTAAGAAAATAAATTTAAATTTTTTGTAATTTTTCTCTACAGTCGATAAGGCAGGACTCGATGTTAATTTTTATTTCCAATAATTATCTTTAGCCGTTTTCTCTAATATTGACATTTTTTTGTTTACTATAGATAATTTTAATTCTACAAAAACAAATTATAGTTTAAAAAAATAAAAAATCACGCTCTTATAATGAAAACTATAGTAAAAAGGTAAAAAAATAATAGTTTTAAAAAAACTAAAACTACTTTTTTTATAAAAAACCAAACTAAAAAATAGAAAATAAATTTTAATAAATTTGAATTAAAAAAAATTAGAATCCACCGGCGTCACTGGACGTCGTCCGGTCGGCGTACTGGCCTACGCCGCTGCCACCGCTCCTAGTGACCGGTGATCAGAAAACGCACTTTTTTTTTGTTAATTGAGTACATCAAGTTATGTCGAATTTCAGTGTAAGACGTGTATAATATAATGTGTTTAAGATGAAGCGGAGACATATGAAGAAGCACCTAAAACTCGTTCACTGTTGTGTGTTTCGGTTACTGGATATTTTGTTAGTTTAGACGTTTTCCCGCGTTAGTCCGGGCTCCTTTGCAGAATAGACCTTCTGCTTTATGCTGCCAGGCAGCTCGTAAAAAGCGAGCATAGTCTTAACGTCACTCACACCGTGACATCTGACTAGGTGGTAGAGTATGCCACCCACTCACCCGGATTACTAGCACCGCCTTACCTATTCCTGCCGCCATAACGTCATAACGTATTCCGGTTTGGAGGGTAAGGTAGTCAGTAAACTTACTTTTGCTCGAGGCCTAACATCTCGGCCTTAGGTTGGCAACGTACTATAACCACGTTTGGTGTCTCTACGCGGCGTGAATTTCTTACCATTAGGAAATCCATCTGCTTGTTTGCCTTCCATTATCATAAAAAAAGGACATGCGATAATAAAATAAGGTTGATCATAGTAAGTCCTGATAAAATAAGATTGTTCTTTTGTATACATTTCGAAGTCAGCTTACTTCAGGTTCCAGCGAGACCAGTAAGTAGTTAAATGTATTTTTTTTGGAGTAAAAGTTTTTGAGTTTTAGTTTTCACATTAATAATCTGTCTGTAATATTTGTCTTTAACTACAATGAAAAGTAAGATAAAAATGTATGCGTGTACTAGCGTACACACGTAAGCAGTGAACAAGTGAAACTTCTTTATGACGTTATTTTTCAAAAAATAATTTACTAAATGCAACTTTACAGAAAGTGGTTAAATAAAGTTTATTGCCAATCCCTAAGAGAACTTTCAATCATGCGTGGTAGGGATAAGAACAAAGATGGCGCGTAACGAAAAAATGTGACGCGTAACGAAAAAATGTTACACTATTTTTTTTCCAACCCCGATAAAGAAGTTTCACTTCAACTACAATAAAAAAATTAAAATTAGAGATAAGTATAACTTGTCCGTGGTAATAATGGTGTTACAACTTTCGCTGTACAACTTTAGCTGTAACCTTCGTAGTCTAGTGCGCCAGAGCCTCCGGCAGCTTTCACTATACATGCAGATGTATATACCACCACTGACCACATTTAACGAGAAAGTAAAAGTTAGTTTAGTTTAACACTTATTTAGTACAAACCGCATAACCATGGAGCTTTTACATCCGAAACAGTCTGACATAACATAAAAAAAGTATAACAACATTTTTATTTTTAACAAATAAACTGAACGGGTACAACAAAGTTTGCTGGGACAGCTATTTAACCATTTAAGACCAGTAAAACTGCAAAAAACCGGCTCCAATTTTCATTCCTTTTGCTAACAATTAATTAATATAGATATTAATACTTGATGCCAAAACTTTGGACCCCTTCTTACGAAATTTGCGCGGACGCAGAAGCATAAAATTTTGCACTCGTATAGTTTATGTGTAGGAGAAGTACAGAACGCAAATATTTTTCAATAATGATGCTTATAAATTACATTAAATCAACAAATAAAACATTATCCACACTACAATTCATTTGACACACACAAACAAATATATTGATGTTAACGATAAAGGATCACAGATGGCGCACTAACTATTCAGGAAACAAAGTAGTTGGTCTTGAGAAATGAAGATGGCATTCTTATCAACAAGATATTAAAATTTGAATATTAAAGTATTAAAATGGTCAAATTTTGACCAATGGGCGACTACTAGTAATCTAACAATTACTCGAAATAGGTATGTTCCATAAAATTTTTATCAATTATCCAAGTGGTTCGAAATTTATCCATTCACAAATCCTTAGCCGGATTTTGATCAAATTTAAACATCAAATCATGCGTTCCCATAGATGTAACCATCTAAACTGATTTACGTTATGGAAAGAGCTATTGTGTAACAAAGATACAAAAAAAGAGTGTGTGCTTGAAGTAACACTTTTTTAGCGTAATAATCAAAAAAATAAAACTGTTTTGGTAGCACTTTTTACAAAAAATCTTCCTCTTCTTTCTTTAGATTTGGCCTTAATGTTAGTATTTTACCATTAGTCAAGAAGAAATTTGCATCAAATTTTATATGAATTTTAATTAGTCATCAGTCATAAGTCGTCTGTAAGTTATGTCAGGCTCTTAGGTAAAGCGGTGGCCTCATCACTCAAGATCATGTAATGAGATTTGGCGGCAATTATTTCATTTGTGCACTTGCAGTGAACAAAATTTTACAAAATGCCACCAAAATTGACTAATTTCACTCAATATCAACACAAAATTCGATAATTATGAAAAAACTTCGACCATCCTTTCTCTCGATGCTGCCAAAACTCCCTTTACTAAACTTATGAAAATTTTGTTGCAACGAACTTCAGACTGTTGCTTTGATCTATTTAGCAACTAACTTTAAGCAACAGCTTTTATCTGTCGGTAAGATTAAGTCTCACCATTTTTTCCAATCGCACGAAAAGAAGTGTAACTTCAAAAATTTTGTGGAATCGATTACGGCCTAAGTATCTTCACGCCTATATCCCCAAAGTGGTAGCCAGAGGCATAACCTGGGCACCCACAATTAGCCGAAGACACTAATTCCCACAATGTGATAGGCGGTAAGCCTATCGACAACCGGGCAACATATCCAATCCCGACCACCTTTTTTTTTGGAAAATTGTAAAACCCACAATTTTCTTTTTCATAACGTCCTGATTTTTCAAATCGGTTAAAGACATTGAAACTCAACATCTGGACTTCATATGTTAGGGTATTGAACCCTTCAATTTTCGTTGCAGATATAGATGTTTAACAGCACAAAAAATAAGCACTTTCTAAGTTTTCTCGTGTCTGTGGTCTAGCGGTTCAGTTGTTGGATTTGACTGCATGAGGTCCCGGGTTCTAATCCTGGCTCGGGCAGCAAAAATAAAGCTGGGTTTTTCCAATTTTCTAATAAAAAAAATATGCTTGGTATGGGAAATGTGCCCGATTGGCGATAGGTTTTCCACCTATCACCATGTGGGACTAAGTATCTTCGGTTAGTCGTGGTTGCCTTGGTTGTGCCTCTGCCTAGCCCTTTGACCATATGGGCGCGAAGATGATTTTTTAATAAAAAAATTAGTCAAAACTTCATTATACAGACAAACGTATAACTACTTGTGTAATTAAAATAAGTTCTAATTTCAGATTTCAATAATAGAGAGGTAGTTGACTTCCTTGTACTTGCTAACTATAATCCACGCCAGTGCTACTTCCACCATTGTGTCCATAGACTACAATGCGGGCATGTAAATGAATTACGTAATATGTCAAAAAATTGTTTATAAATTATAAAATATGCCAATCAACACACAAATAAAGAAAAGAAATATAAATAAAAACAGGTTTTCGGTAATTAAAAACGTTTAAAAATTTACATAATATGTCATTTATTTTATACTAAAATACATTTTCTTTCTAATTCCACAGAACCTATATGTTTCACCATACTACAACATAGTTGCCATGACCTTGGTACATTTAATTATTTTTGCAATATGTTGGTAATCTATGCATGTATAAGTAGATGTATATATTAGCTGTATTTAAGTGAATTATTTTTTCATGTGTAAGTTTTTTACGAGTTTATTAATGCCGTGTCTATAAAAATATTGTAATACGATTGACGTTCAAATTTAGGGAAAGGTTATGATGGGTCCTGATTAAATAAATTTCGAACTTCCTGTCAATTTCAATATTCCTGTCAGATAGGAATTCTATTTCATTTCAAATTAGAATTAAAAATGTTCGGCCTGGGTTGATAAGTTTGGGGATTTCTTCTCAAGTCATCATATTGCCGCCAATTCAAATACCAAAATGGCTGCTTATCTGCTGGCATGGAGTTAAATCTATTAACCAAATCTCTGTCTCCCTTAGCTTCTATAGGAAAGGGTTCATTCTCTCCGAATCTATTTGAAAGAAGATTGGTTTCCGCTTCTGGATAGCCGATTGGTCGAAGACCAGCGTAAAATGGCCGCTGTGCATTTATTGATGTAAGTACAACAAGTAACAGTACGATTTTGTAGACAGTCATGTTTCTGTAATGAAGAATGTTACATTTAGAAAAAATAAATAATTTTACCACATTGATCAAAGGGTGAGTGAAACGCACATAACCGATTATTCGCTAGGTTCAGGTTCGATTCCCGGAAGGAGCATATATTTATGGTCTCTTTGTGTATCATAATAGGTCTCAATATATTGGCTCTCCGATGCTCCTACAAACTCGAAACCAATTCGTGTAATGTTTCCAGATATATCTTTCACAATAATTGTACTCTTAAATATAAAAACTTTTTTTCTGAATTTCCATTCCATACTCAGATTTATTACTTAAATGTTAAAATAGGTAAAATTAGCTGATTTACTTCTGGCAGCTTCTTGCAAATTTGTAATATCATATCACTCATGCCAGCCACATGCATTCGGAATTCCATTCAGAACGAAATTCTTGCGAAGATTTTGTATGACACACAGGTTCGAAAATTCAAAAACGATGTTATTGCCAATTTGACCAACTGGGAGAAAATGCTTTTTTGTCATTAAGTTTGCCTTTGTTTTAGTGCAATAAAGGATTATTATATAAATAAATAAACAAAATAAATAAAAATATATAGCTAATTATTATTACTTGTCATTTTTGGGAATCAGTAGTGGCGACAAGTTTTTTTTACAATATGTGTAGGTACCTAATCAATGACTAGCACAATTCAAGTGAGTTTTGGATTTCGAATTCAAAAAAACTTACGCATTTGAAAAGTTTCAAAACATCAAAACAATATTCCATGAAGGAATTTCGAATATATGTGGCGATCCTTAGATTTTAATTTTGTATATTTTATATATTTTTATCCTTTTGGTGTTCAATAAAGAGCTATATAAAATATAACAATATTACAATGTTTTGCAACATTTTTTTTATTACAATAGAACAATATTTTGTGAGTTACTAATCACCATGTTTATTCGGGAACCGAGGTGACTTCTGAATAATTTTAAGGATCAAATCAAAAAAGAAACATTTAAAATTAGGTAGTTAGTGGCAGAATTATGTATCGCTTAACGAAAATAAACATAATAATAACTTAAAAATATATTATGTTTAGTTTTGTTATTTTAATATTCACGTCAAAGTCAAAATTAGATAATTCTTTTTACAAATAGCTAATAACTAATGATTATATGATGATTCCACATAATTTTATAAAATTCCCAATAGTCGTTTAATATAATAGCTGCAACAGTGGAATGATCAGAAGTAGACAGAGGAACAACCAGGGCACCCACGACTAGCCAAAGTCCCCCAATAGATGTCAAGTCTATCGCCAACCCGGCACATTTTCAATCAAGATCAACATTTTTTTATTAGAAAATTGGAAAAACTACATTTTCTTTTTGTGCCTAACCCGGGAAACCTGGGACCGCATGAAGTCAAGTCCAACACCCGGACCGCTAAACCAAAGAGGCGAGGGAATAATCTAAAAACCTAAATTACTAGATTACCTGAGGACAATGGGGCTGTCACATCCTAAAACTGAATTTCTATTGTAACTGAATTTTAACATTATTTATTTTAGACAAAAAATACGGTGTGAAACTCAATAAACATTCTTACCTCTTTCAATTTTAATTTCTTTTGAAATTATAGCCACAGAATAAGTAACAGTATTAAAACAGGTACGAGTATATCAGAATTTTATAACGATTGTACACGAGTTACTGTGGCGAAGCTCGCTGTTGTTTTGGATTATAACACTGGCATCGGTATATATATCAACAACGCGTCTTAGCCTCTTGATACGTCATCGTTGTGCATAGAGCTAAAAATACTTAGAGCTCGCTTAGTATTAACCGATACCGTAATTCTGATTCATTTTTAAATAGTCGGAGGTATACTTACTCTCAATGTTTGCCTTAAAAAACATAAAGAAACAAATCTTTAGTCATATTCATAACATAATCTAAATATGTAATAAAACTTGTAGTAATTACACTATTTTAACTCAAGAATGGCTAAACCAATTTGACTGAAAATTAGTCGAGAGGTAGCTTAGAACCTGGAGACGGACATAAAATACTTTTTATCTAACGGGATAAAAAGTATTTTATGACCGTTTGGAAGATAACAATGGCATTCGAGTCATCTTATATAAAAAGAGTTACTTTTTTTAAGCGTTACATAGTATAACAGATTTTTTTGTTATAGGAAGGCAAGCTTTCAGCAGAACTCTTTATTTAAATGTACCAAAATAATAGTAAAACCAAACATTCATTTTTTGTTGCCAATCCAAATTTGTAATATATTACATGTAACTTCTTGCATAAGTAAATTTATCAGCAACCTAATCTTAGTAACAATGGCAAGAACTGTTTTTATGGTGGCAGGAATTGGTAATTGGTACTATTTAAATTATGCGCTTAGGCAATGTTCGTCAATCTTCGGAAATCCGAATATATTTTAAAGATACCTGTATAGAGTTGTTATGACTAAATTAATCATTTTGCTTAAATTTAGATTAGGTCAGCCAATTTAAAAATAAAGGTATAAAGTGTAAAGACGAAGCGCATAATTTATATAATAATAGTACTATATCAGTATATATGGTATGTAGGTATGTATCTCACCGGGTTATTAAATTATAATATTACCTAATGCAACTCGTTGCACTAATGAATCAGGTTGATTTAATAATTAATTGTTCTAGTAGCGAGTGATAGGTTTGTCAGATTTCTCTAACTTAGAACATTATTAATCATTTGTTTAAAGTATTGGAAAGTAAATAAACAGACAGCAGTAAAATGATCTTAGGAAACATACGTTAGCTAAATACATCAAATATAGTAGGTATTTAGTGGCTTGCCAGGCTGAACAATCTTATCATCTTCCTTTTACGGTATCCAGTTCTGATGTCATCGTGGTAAAAAAAATTGCTAGTGCAATATTCCCAGCTTATTTTTTTTTTGAGAAAACTTAATTTATACTACATACGTATAAAAAATTATTCCAATTTTAATAACTTATCGCATTATGCGCACAGATAAACCAATTTTTATAATTGTTTTTTGTTGCGTTAGTTACAGCCTAAAGCAATTTCATATGAAGAGAAAAACTGTATAATTGTGAGGAAAATAGAAAATATAGTTTTGATTTTTTCCCATGTACATTTTCAGCAGTTATCAATATCAAGTGGTATGAATGTAGCCAGGTCAGTTAATTAGATTATTTAAAAAGGATCATTAGTTATTTTATTAATGTTACTAAACATCAAGTGGCATGAATGTCGCCAAATCAGTTAGTTATAAAAAGTATCATCAGTTATTTTGTTAATATTACTAAACATGACATAGTTCTCGGGTTAAAATTTAAATTTAATAGTTTAGTATTTTATTTACATTTACTTTGGAGATTTCACAGTTGCTAGATCGATGTAATAAAAATACGATTTTAATTTTATAACATTTCAAATAAGGTGATAAAATTTGAAACCAGAGTGAAAGCATTACAAACATATTTTGGCAAACCAATTCCAACAAAATATTGTTGTAAATAGCAATATTTGGGCATCGATATTTGAATATATTTATGGAAATTTCTTAATGTATTACAAAACAGTTACATAAAATAGACAAATGCTTTTACAACAAAACTGCAAGAACTGATTCCAATTTCTTGTACTTTCAAAATACCTTCTAACTATAAGAGTCTAACTATAAAATTATACTTATTTATTAATAAAATATTTAAAAATATTATTAACTGACATAGCATTTATAGGTTTTTTCATACAAAAAAGTATCTTTACGCCCATATCCCCGAAGACGTAGGCAGAGGCACAGTCAGGGCACCCACGGCTAGCCGGAGATACTATGTCCTACAATGTGACAGGTGGAAAGCCTATCGCTAACCGGGCACATATACAATCCCGAGCAATATTTTTTCTTTTATTAGGAAATTGAAAAAACCCAATTTTCTTTTTATTGCCCTACCCGGGAATCGAACCCGGGACCTGATGCAGTCAAGTCCGTCGACTGAACCGCTAGACCACAAAGGCGACTTGAATATAGATAAAAATGTTTTCATATATACCTAGTCTTGCCATAAATATTGTAATAAAGAAAAAAAAGAACTATATCAATTTAATATTTTTGCCCTCTCTATAACTTAATAAGGCAGCGTAAAATCCCAGCACTCGCTGCACTACAAAACTAATATTTCCGGAAAATGACGAAACGTCTGGGATCTCATCGATGCAAAAATATCTGCTTATAACGCATCATCGTTGTGACGTAAATGGGTGTGAGAAATTTTTAACCGACCTCAAAAAAAATACTTTATTTTGATTGGCAGTTCATATTTTGATAGTAGTCTTTTCATACAAATTTATTTAATGATTTTAACTCTATTCATTCAGAAAGAGGGTTATGTTTTGCAAGTGTAAGTTGGTACTTAAGTACATTGATTTTCCTGTCATGGCCTGAACTTTTTTAAGATGTTAAAGTGGTCAATTCACAAAAATGTCATTCAAAAAAATATGATTATAATCATATTTATTTTAATTATAATCATATTTTTTCCGAAATTTTTTGTTTTGACTGTTATTGTTATATTCCTTTTACCGGGTACTTAAAAATATTTTATGACTAATATTTTTTTTAATTAATTGGTTTCATTTTTATGGATGTTTAAGTAGATACAGGGGATGGAGTCGTTATATAATTTTAAATCCAAATTGTTATTTTAATTATTGACATGATTGTAATCTTGTTTCATGTTTTAACTAATTTTGCAAGTCAAATTATTTACCAAAACGTGTAGATCTATTAAAAAATATATAAAATGTAAACCAGAAATGATACTTGTACCACATTTTACGCAAATAAATGATTGATTGATTGATTGATATATAACATGTAAATATATACAACTCTTTTAATATTGCGTAATTAATATCAAACTGTTGGAATTGTTCTAAAAAATTTTGGGTGGTTGGTGTTGTCCTTATAAGTTCACATCCGCGTTTCTGATGGTTAAAATTTAAACTAAACTCTAATCGTTTTACGATTGACATCCAGCAACAGGTGATACGTGTTATAGCTTTGTACTGAAAAATCTTGACGGGTATACAAAAACAGCTCGGCATACCAAACTGCCAACGTATGTACTACATATTTCAGTTGAAATCTGTATCAGCACACGCCAGAGTGGTTTGCGGAGGCAGTGATTCTACTTCTACTTTTATCTATTTTTTTGTTTTTTAACTTTACCGACCATCTACGAGTCTCTTATTGCATTCCCGACAAAGCTAGCAATTATGTTTTTGGGTCTAGGTAATAATAAGGAGCGTACCCTCTGTAAGGAAACATGCACGTATCATTATGACGGCAGGAAAAAGTGAAGCGATTGATCCTTACCTGGAAGGTCGGTGTGGTAATTGATCCTTACTCGGACAAGTTTCTATTGTTTTGAACCCATGGTACCTATGCTCTCCTCTTACAAGTTCCTTGGCAGGTCAGCAGATGGTCAATTTTACACTGAAGACCCGGAGCAACATAGGAAAAAGTGTACACCAGTACTTTTGTATATTCTAGGTTTTATTCATGTAAAGATGCCTTTGTTGGTCAGGGACCTCTTTTAAGAATAGACTGTGTCCACTTGCCTGTAAGTCTACCGAGTATACTACCTTCTAAACTTTGACACGGCCGCTATGTACCTTGTTAGGGCTAAGGGAATCAGAAGTTGAATCCTTATCAAGGTATTGTATACCACTTTGCCACCAGTGATCTTGTCGGTCCTATTTAACCATTATCAGACTCTTAAGAGCTATGAGGCAGAGAGACAGGTGACAGATTATGAAAATAGTATCGTCACGCCCATATCCTCAAAAAATTGGCAGAGGCGCAACCAGGGCAACCACGACTAGCCGAAGACAATAAGTCTCACAATGTGATAGGTGGCAAACCTATCGCCAACCGGGCATAAGTATCCAATCCCGAGCAACTTTGTTTTATTAGAAAATTAGGAAACCCTAATTTTCTTTTTGTTACCCGACCCAGGATTCGAACCCCGGACCTCATGCAGTTGAGTCCAACACCTGAACAGCTAGACCACAGAGGCGATTTGTTGTTGTTATGTAGTTTAAATATTAGGGTATTTTATCGTAATCGTAAATAACAGCCAGTTTCACTAACCTATCTATAGCTAGAGATTGGCCAACTAGAGTTTTTTGTTAGATTTAATAAATAATATTTAGCGTTTTATTGAAATGTTATGCATTTTTACTCGTACCACTGCTTTTTGAAACAGCATAAGTCAACTGTTTTTGCCAAACAGCATATTAAACGGGAGATTCCGAGTTTTTTGTGTGATAAGGCGACGGACAAGCACACGGCTCTAAAAATATAAACAGCTCAAGCCAAACTAGCAAAATATGATCTTGTTACAAAAATGCGAATGTCAATAAATGTTTATTTTTCATGACCATTCAAGGTTATGTTAAATAAACATTAATATACATTCATTCTTTCTAAATCTGTTATTTAGCCAACCTTTGTAGTAAACACATAAAAGTCATCGCTACTTTGTCTGTCTGTACCGGAGACAGTTCCATAAACTCCAAACTATAAAAATGTCAAAAGCTACGATTTATCTTATTAACCAACTCAAAAAGGAGGGTGTTATAATTTCGATTGAATTGTTTAATGTTTCAGCTATTATTTGTCAAATAATTAATAGATTTAGGTGTTTTTTTCAGAAGAAGTTCGTGTTTCAGAGGTAATAGTAATAGTCTAATCACAATAAAACGGCTACTTAAATTTTAATAAGTAAATTTAAAAGGTAGACGCCTTTACAAAAACATCTCCCGGCTCCATGGCTTACAGATGATATTCGTCACATCATTAATAAAAAACATAATATTTTCGCCAAATATAAAAAACGAAGTCCCCTGAGTTACGAGAGATGTATGTGAAAATAAGAAACCGTTGCAACACCTTATGTCGAGATGCTCAAAGGCGCTACATTCACAAGTCGGTTGAGA
>NJDD01002185.1:178860-196348 GCA_002245505.1 Calephelis nemesis | reverse complement strand
CTGTTAGATTAAATAATATAATTATCCCTTATAGTAACTCCGTTAAGAATCTCGGTGTTTATATAGATAATACTCTCTCTTGGACTAAGCAACTGCAGGAGGTCAGTAAAAAAATTTTTCGTGCTTGGAACTCGTTGAAGCGTCTTCGTTTTTTGCTCCCAATTCCTACCAAGATTATGCTTGCTGATTCTTTACTACTTTCAATCATAGATTGATAGTTGAGCAAATAAATAAACTCGAACGTCTTCAGAACCTTTGCATTAGATTCATATTTTCATTGCGTAAATATGATCACGTTTCTCAATTTCGTGCTAAGCTCAAGTGGTTGCCTATCAACATTCGCCGGAACTTTCATATCCTCTCCCGTTTGTACTCCATCCTCTTTGATCCATTTGCGCCTATTTATTTAAAGGAGAGATTAAGTTTTGTAACAATGAGGTAAAATTCCTCAGGTCCAGTGGTAATTGTACTCTTCAAGTTCCCTCTCGAAACACTTGTTACTATAGCCGTTCTTTCACTTCGGAAGCAGTGAGGCTTTGGAATTCTCTCTCCGTAGATGGCAGGAGAGCTCCAAATATTTATATTTTCAAACGTATGTTAAAGCGTCACTTTCTGCATTCAATGTAATATAGTTTGCATTTGACTTTTCTTGTTTGTCTTTAATACTAATAATTAAAAAAAGCTTCTGCTTTTAGATTAATTTGTGACGTCTAGTATTAGATGCCTTTGTATATTTTTAAGAGCACCATTAAACAGTATCTCTCTAAATCTTGTTCTATACTTTAGGGTTGCCTGGAAGAGATCGCTGCCTTGGCGATAAGGCCGCCTTTGTGTATCTTCTTAGTGTAAGTTATTTTAATGTATTTGTGATTTATTTGTATTTGGTGCACAATAAAGAGTTATTGTTGTTGTAGTTGTTGTACGTATTTTCCTATATTTGTGTTTGACTCCATCATCAGATTTGATGGCTATAAAAACACTTCGAAAGTACGTTAATTTAAATTTATAAAGTACTAGCTGACCCAGTAAACTTCGTATAGCTTGACATTAATGCTTCGACAGTAGCGCAGTCTGTCGGATCCGATGTGAAACATTCCAAAATCAACAACGACTTATTATTAAAAAAATAATTAAAAAAACATTTTCCAGGAGACCAAATTCTGAATCTAAACTATTCTCGAATTCCCTTGAACACGCACAAAAATTTTCATCAACATCGGTCCAGCCGTCTAGAAGGAGTTCAGTGACATACACATAATTATATATATAAAGATTTTCGAAATTGGTACAGAAATTTAACACAAAAAAAAATTACTATATGAATATATAACCCTTCTTTTCAAGTTACATTATAGGTTAAATTGTATACTCTTTTGTGCACTTCAACAATGTGAACTGAACTGATTCCAGTTAAAGATTCATTGCAAAATTTTCATTAAATGTCTCTCTAAGCTCCCTGTATTTTAGTCACAACGTTTCGCTAGAGCGAAAAAACCTTTAAAAGTAATCGAACCTTTGATTAAACTACAACTTTTATTGCAATTCTATTGCTCAATTATTTCTGGAATTATTTTATTACACTATTTCAAACTTTTTCTTATTATTATTGGGTTCAACAAACAGCAACGAAAATGTATTTTTTCAATTTTGTAACAAAATATGCGCTCTCTGAAGTGACTGCACCATGAAGCATTCGTTATAGTTGTTAGGCTAATTTAACACTTAGGGATGTATGTAATAATTGATTAGCTGAATTATTCTGTTAATCAGCCAGTTCATTTATGTTTGTCACCTCTGTGGTTCAGCTGTCTGGAATCGGACTTGACTTCTTGAGGTCTTGATTTGATCCCCAAGTCAGGTAACGAGAAAAAAAGTGTATTTTCAATTTCCTATACGAATGTGCCCGGTGGACGATAGGTCTGCCTCTTTTCGCATTGTTGGACTTAACATTTTCGGGTAGTAAAGGCTGGGTGCATTGGTTGAACCTCTGCTTACTTCTTCAGGGATATAGATGTCGATACATTATGTCAAATTAGCTTCTTATGGTATAACAAAGCAAGCACTCTGCACCTCTGACTTTAAAATCTGTTCGTGTCCTGTAGACGCCACCACCCTTTCACCAAGTCAAATGTTACAGTGCTAGCAACGGTAAGCTTGCCTTTTACAAGCTTCCGGGTAGGAAGGCAGATGATCTATTTTGCTAGAGTCCGGACTAACACGAGGACCATTACGGTGGCGGTAGCAAATATCGAGAAAAGGAACCGTCTTCCAAAGTTACATATTTCTGGTTACGATCTGGATACGTTATCCCCGTGTTGGTCCGGGCTTCTTCGCAGAATAGACTATCTGCCTTCCTGCCACGCACCTAGTACAAGGCGAGCATAGGCTTAATGACAATATACTTCGTGGTAGAGTTTTGCAGCGACTTGCCCGGATACCAATCCGGCGGTGGTACCAACCTCCGCCTTACCTATTCCTGTCGCGATAACGTCCAACGCTTGCTTGGAGGGCAATGTAGATAGTAAACTTACTTTTGCTCGAGGCTTAACATCCTGTCCTCAGGTTGGAAACGCACCATTACCACCTTTGGTGTCTCTAGGTCGTGAATTTCTTACCATCAGGAAATCCGTGTGCTTGATTGCCTTCCATTATGATATAAAAAAACCAATTATAGAAAAATAAGAAAAATAGTTCGGATATCCGGATATCCGATATTTACGAATATGAATCATAACCCTGATTTGATATTCTTGATGAGAAAATCATTTTTCTCGGTAATAAAATGTAAGTTTGCCTTATACCTACATGTGTATTTTTTATGTTATCAGTACAATGTTAATGCCAACTACATACCCATTCACGGCCGGGAGCAAATATTTGATTTAATGACATAATCGTTGAGCGAAAAAAGTACAGAAGCCGTCCTCAATATTTTTTATTTTATTTTTGGAAGTGGCGTGACTTTTGATGGTCAAAGTGTTAGTCGCTCAAAAAAAATGTTGCTCGTGATTGGATGTGTGCCCGTTTGGTGATAGGCCTGCCACCTATCACATAGTGGGACTAAGGACCATGGCGACGTCGCTGGCCACGTCGCCATGGCGTCCCGGTGAGGTATGGCTATTAGTGTCTTCGGCTAGTCGTGGGTGCCCTGGTTGTGCCTCTGCATACTTCTGGCTGTGATATGGGTTTCGCCCATATCGAAGCCAGAAGTATGCATACTTCCTTAAAATGTTAGTTGCTCCTTTAATATATAAAGATACTATTTACAATGGTATCTTTTTTGCTGCTATAATAGTGTTGTCAAAAGTCTCCGAAACCAGCGTGTGTGTATGAAAAATGTAATGAATGTAGAGGAAGCTAGACAGCTTTGTCAGGAGCGTGAGGCAACCAGGCATACATACCCAGTCAACGAAATAATATTAGAAAATTTAAAATACACATCCTCTTTTTTTGCCGGACCTGGGAATTGGACTGAAACCGCTAGACCACAGAACTGACAAACCTAAATGAACTAGTTGAATAATCCAGCAAATTTATCATCACTACGTCAAAAATAAGCCTAACATAACTCATGCTACATGGTGCACTCATATCTGCAAGATCATGTTTTACCTTCTTCCTCAATGTGAAGGAAAAGATGTGTAAATATTCGTTATTGCGCACATACATTATTCATTCATTGAATAATATAATAATTATGAGTAATACAAGTGCTCAATGCACTTGTATTACTCATAATTATTATATTATTAGGAAACAAAAACCCAAATGCTAAAATGAAACAATACTATGTCGTGATACCTTTCTACAACTACTATATTAACCCAAATTATTTCATATCAATAATGCTACATAAAACAAGTTACTATAAAGATTCGATTCCCGACTCGGCGAAATAAATAAGTGTTTTCAAGCTTATACAGGGTTACTTTTAATAGAACCAGCCAAATTTATTTAAAAAGGTCAAGGCTAAAATGATAATGCATTTTAAATATTTGTGCCTAGTTTTAATATTTATATATATAAACAATCACATTTTAATTTTAAGTCCGCAAATACGCTTCACTTGTATATTATATTTCGTACCTGACCGTAACCTGCCTACCTGACGTAATATTTCATGAACCGTACCTGACGTCATCAGCCTGCGCATGCGGTCGGTGGGCTTTTTTTATATTACTAGCTGTTTTGGAGAACATAATTACATCCGTTCGGTTGGTATGGGAAAAAATAAAATTTTGTTGTTCCTGGTTTCCTTGCAGATTTTCCCTTTTTCTTATCTTTTAATACTTGTATTGAACAAAATTTAAAACCGAAATTAGCCCAATCGATTCAGCCTTTCTCAAATTTTAGCGAGACTGACGAACAGCATTTGATTTTTGTATATGTAGATAGATTTAAATGGGCATGTTGTACAATTAGACATATGCCGCGATTCCGATCCGGTGGTAGTTAAAAAAATGTCGACGCGCACAAATACTACTTGTATGGTTCATGTGAATAAAAATTATTCTGATTCTGATTCTTATTTATTATTAGTTCATTTTTTTAATAACCATGGACTAACGAGGAGCAAAATTAAGTTTACAAAAAGACTTTTATGAAAAGACTAAGTTGAATCTTGGAGTACCTAACTCCGTGTTTATTTATAAGACGGAGTAAGTATTATTTGTTTTCAAACTCCTATGTGAAACTTAATTACTGTAGTGTGTGTGAGTACATTGGATAACCAGCTACTATTTTTGCCAGCTCGTAAACAGCGAACATAGTTTAAACATAGGTCGTCACTAATAAGACCACTGGGGTAAGTGTTGTGTGGCAAGTTAGGAATTGGAATCCACGAGATCGGAATCCAGGAACCTTCTAAATTACTAATGGCCAATTTTAAAAACTATCAAAGATTGTCAAAAAAGAGTATTTCAGATCAGTCACTAGGCAACCCCGTTCTTCTCGTGTTAGTTTTTTTTTATGTTATAGGAAGGCAAACAAGCAGACGGATTTCCTGATGGTAAGAAATTCACGCCGCCTAGAGACACCAAAGGTGGTAATAGTGCGTTGCCAACCTGAGGTCGGGATGTTAGACCTTGAGCAAAAGTAAATTTATCGGCTACCTTACCCTCCGAACCGGAACACGTTTTGGCGGCAGGAATAGGTAAGGCGGTGGTACCAATCCGGGCGAGTCGCTGCCAAACTCTACCACCTAGTCGGATGTCACGGTGTTAGTGATGGTAAGCCTAGGCTTGCCTTTTACGAGCTGCCTTTCACAGGTAGTCAGATTGTCTATTCTACAAAGGAGCCCGGACCAACACGGGGAAAAAGCTCCTTTGTCTGAGCTCCTTTGTAGAATAGATCATCTGCCTTATGATGATGAGCATAGGGTTACCTTACTTCGTAGCGACTTACCTGAATTGGTACTGTGGCATCCTTACGACAACCACAGTTAATAAAAATTTAAAACCTTAAAATTAGTTTTGTACAGTAGGTATATTGTTAAAATAATAAAATTTAAAGTATATCAATAGTAAAAACATACAAACACACATACATACATACATACGTACATACACACATACATACATACAAACATAGTCGTACATATATACATAATATATCCTTACCCAATTAATGTTATTAAGTTACATTGTAATAATATTTAGTACGGAATAAATATGTATAACTTTAAATGTATAATCTTTATTGGTAATTCATTTAACTTAGCATTTAAAATTCATGTAAATAATTATAACTGTTATGATATTGTGCGACTGACATGTCGGAAGGTGGTCGCGTCCCGTGTCGTGCGAGTAAAATGCTACTGAGTCCCTAACCGTCTTTTAAACAATAGCTGTCGACTCGCCGCTCGCTCGGCCGCCCGCCTCTTGCCAGTCAGTCCGCCACAATACATAAGTCGTTAGACACTTATATTTTGTTATCTCTTAATATCTAATGTATGTACTGTGACCAGCTGTTTGTAAATAACTTCTAGAAACAAATAAAATCAAATCCTCGAGAGGAGTGGTTATTTAAACGTTAAATGTACCTGCCACGTAGTACCAAACACCGGCGGACCACAGTACTACCACCCTATCTATTCCTGCCGCAATAACGTTAGCTCTTATTGATCACGTGTTCCGTTTTGGAGGATAAAATAGCCTGTAATCTGACTTTTGCTTGAGGTCTAACATCCTGGCCTTAGGTTAGTAACGCACCCGTACCACCTTTGGTGTCTTTAGACGCCGTGAATTTCTTACCCTTAGGGAATCCTTCTGCTTGTTTTCCTTCAAATGTAATAAGAAACCCCTTTTATTTTTAAATAATTAATGAAAATGTCTTAGCAATTAAACTTTAGAAGGCCTATCTCTGTTTGTAGATACGTTATTAATATTAGCAGTAAGGCGATTGCATGTGGGGGCTAATATCCTGCACGCACGCACCTCTTATATCAGAAAGTTGTGTGTTTCTTCACTGTCTTATTTAAAAAAAAAACATAAATTAATCCCTATTTTAATCTCAACCGACCCTCGTTAATATTTAATGGGGTCCAGCAAGTAATCTAATTTCAAGGGGTCAGAGGGTACAAATGAGGCGGTTAATTTAAGGAAAAGTTAGAAGATACTTTCCGTCCGTATCATGAAAGAAATAGATGTATAACTGGGTAACGCATGATTAACCAAAGATACTTCTCCCACAACGTGATAAGTGGCTAACCATCGCCAACCGGGCGCTTATTCAATCCTTGAAACCGTTGTTTTTTATAAGAAACTAGCTGAATCGGTGAACTTGGTATCGCTTAATATTAACAAAATTAAAGTGTGGCTTTTCCCACTTTCCCTGCAATCTTTATTATGATCCTTTTCGTAACAGTAACGAAAACGACAAAAAAGGGTTAGCAAAATCGGTCTGTGAAATTGGTAATCGGTAATTAATTGGTAAAATTAAATAAATATTCAAGCGTGATGCAAAAACAACACGAAATAATTTTTAGGGTTCTGTAGCCAAGGATCAAAAAAGGACCCCTTACAGATGTATGTCTATCCGTCCGTATGTCACAGTTACTTTTTTTGAATCTATAAGATCTACAACGCTGAAACTTCAACCGCATTTAAATTTTCAGACAAGAATAGAAAAAAGTAATCAAATCCATAAGTGTGGGGTATCAATGGATAGGTATTTAAAATGATATTGAGGTTTCTAAAACCATTTTTTTCTTAACTAAATAGTTTAAACGAGAAAAACTTCTGAAGTGGTAAAATGCCCTCCCCCCCTCTCTTCACTTTTAAAATAAGATAACTTCCACAGAAAGTTGAAATTAACGAGATCTAGTTAGTAGTTTTTTTAATAGGTGCTGTAATATAATCACTTTAAATAGTTGTTTTCTCTGCTTCTTGGCGTCGTGTAATTTTCACTCTCGTATCACTATTAATCCACCGTTTACAATACGTTTAAATCGCAACTTCTGTAAATGAATAAAATTAACTATTATACTATGTTACTTGCTGCTACAGAACCCTTCATGAGCGAGTCCAACTCGCACTTGGCCAATTTTTTTATATATGTATATAAGAAAAATTTAAACAAATATATTGTAGTCTAATTTTATATTACTACATCTTAAAAAATACTTAAAGATATTATAAATAACATTGCAAATTCCAGTTTAAAAAGTGCTTGTTTCCTAGCATGTCATCTAAATTCACAGAACTCCTACTCCCAGTAATCAGAAGGCTTAACCAAGTCAATGTCCGGTCCCCCAGCAGACAGCCCTTAGTCCAACCTATTTAAATAATACATTCTCAGGCAGAACGCTCAAGGTTTTGAAAACGTCTTGATACTAAACCAAAGAGTCGAGAAGACGTTTTCAAAATCTCTCGTTCAACAGCACTGCCAGGAAAAACAATTAAAGCACAACGAAACTGCAAAAAGCGACATTTCAATTTCATTGTTTAGTTGCCTCTGTGATCTAGCAGCGTCTGACTTGGCTTTTTGAGGAAACAAAAAAATAGGAATAGTGTATTTACAATTATCTTTTTAAAATTGTGTCAGTGTCTTCGGCTAGTCGTGGGTGCCTTTGATGTGTCTCTGCCTACTTCTTCTTGGATATGGGCGTAAAGATATTTTTTTGAAGATGCTATTATTATGCCATCAAATGACACAAAAATTTACCATTTTCTGATTTTGATGTTTCTGCGATTCTATCATTAGGTTCGGAATAAATGGCAGTTGGACAACTTCGGAAGAACATTCTTCGACAGTTAAAAGGTAATAAAGCAAAAGCGACATTTTGGTCTTAAATGAGCTATGAATGTCATCCTACTTAACAAATACGCTCTTTTAAATGAGCTTACTCCCATGGCTGTACGACGACTTTTTTGTCACATATGCCCATCCCAAAAATTGCGTTTTCGAAGTGTCATATTGTGTAACCGACCAAATTTTACACTTATTTTAACACTAAGGCGCTTGTACCCATGTAAAAATCGTATCTTTTTGGCATATAGTCGCTACAGTAGTTTTACTTCTAACTTGCTCAAAGATTCCAGGTGCTTACGGCTCTCTACCACCAAACGACTATTTTGAACGCTGGAGCTAATGCCCTTTTACCTTCATCGTCAAAAACAATAAACGTCGGTTATACCTTACTTCCATTAACAAATTCGCAATATGGTTGTCGCTTATACACAATTATTAAAACAAAATTTCACGATGAAGTGTCGTTAAAACCTACTATCACATATTATTTTAATATGTCTCTGCCATTTATGCCGTATTACTTTACTATGATAATTCATGCATTGGCTTTTATGCCGCCTTATACGGCTTTTTTGTACTCAAGAAGCTAAAGTAACGAGTCGTTTATTCCAAAATTAGTCGGCCGCCTGCAGTGACGGTGGGAACATGCGCGCTTGCGCCTGAAATATTTTCGAAAAGTTCCTACACACGGTATGTTTTTTATTTCTCTTACCTGCCTAATATAACATAACTACTTAATTACTCACCAATTAAGGGCTTATAACAAAATTTATAATTTTGAATACATTGTTTTACGGCACAAAATGCAAAAAAATGATCTAAAAAGAGACATTTTGGAAATGACTTTAAAAATTTCTGGAATAAGAAACCAGAAAAAATGTCGCAAGAGTCTCCTTTCTGAATCAGTACCAGTACCATATAGTAGAATAGTATAGGATACCAACACAGGAGTCTGCTATTCTCACGATTTCATTTGTGCTACCAAATGCTGCGGATTTTTCTAACCCAAATCCACATACGACGTCTGTCACCCATACGAGCCTCGAGTCGGGTGTTTCGATTGGTATACCTACGAGCTCTACCTTAGACACTTCGCCAGCTGCCTGCTTGAAATCCAAGCTGCCAAACTCCAGCTTAAAAGTCTTAGGAACACCTTCTCAAGCTATTCCCACCTCATCTTTTGCCTTTAATTTCAACAACAATAATTCACCAAAAAATTTCAACGAAATGTCAGATATACCAACCAGACTTTGATCCGAAAGTCGATCTATTTGTTTCCCAACAACCTTTGGAAGTTCTCGTAAACAAGACTCAATGTTTTACACTGAGGGTTAACCGGCAAAAAAAGATAGATTCTTATTTAGATTACATGTCGGACGATGAGTTAGCCTTATTAAATGCTTTTGGCGATGCGGGAAGCTCAGATTTGTGGGAGCCAGAAGAAAGCGACAAGAAAACGAAGAAAATGATTTTATTTTGAGATTCTTGTTGTTGCCACGAAGGCTTTTGTTTTGTTAGTAAAGATTCGTAATATATCATGCTATGCTACCGACGAGTACTGAATATTTAGGTATATCATAAAGTTAATTCATTATAACTATCTATATAAATTTTTTTCTATCGAACTTAGTTTACCTTACGATGAATCTACCTCTTTTGTAATCATGTTTTTTTTCTAAATAAATAGTTTGTACGTAAAATAAACTGTTTTGTTTTCATTTAAGCCAGGAAATAATAATTTGTTACAAACAGTACTGTATGCACATCGAGTTGTGAATCTTAGGATTCTAACTAAATGTGATGCACCAACAAACGATGTCAAGTATACATAGTCTTTTGGTGTTTATAGTTGATTAACTTTTATTATAATGCATAATTAAGTTGTTTGTGATTAAATTATTGTGCAACATGTGATGTTTAGTCCACGTTTCTATTTGCCCAGATAATAACGTATGCATGTTTTTTTTTTTCTATTCCACTTGATAGAGAAATCTGGTTACGTGGAAATACCACATTACCTTTCTTTTCAAGTAGTTTACGTTGTCGCTTATGTGTAACAACCTCTCTCTATTTTTACTACGCACTATTTCTTATAGTCTTTTACCTTTATCTCTCTATTTACGGCGCAATCTCTCGATATTCTAGGAAAATACTCCATTTTTAACCTTGGAAAAAAAGAGGATAGTAATTTTTTCTATGTAAAACGTCAGCGAACAAACACATGGCACTCCTAATAGTTAGAGATAACCTTGGCCTATAGACACCATTGATGTTGTAGGTGCGTCACTCTCCTATAACCGGGATGATAAGCCAATTTCGCAAGTCTACCGGCTACCTTTTGGGTACGGAACAAAGTCATTTTGGCGGCAAGAGCAAGCAAAGCGGTTGATCCCTACAAGGCCATGTTGCTACTTAACACTCTACTGCCAGTAATCTTGTTAGTTATGCCCTACATTTTAAGCAGTGCTCGCCTCTTACTAGCTGATTGGCAGAGAGGCAGATGGTCTATTCTACTTAGAGGATCCAGACCAATACAGGGTTATATGTTCCACTCCTATTTTTTTGTATCTTGTTCGATTTCGCCGTCATTTTGGTCCAATTTTAAAAATAATAATTAAAAAAACCTACTTTCGAGGTGGTAACATTGCAACACCTCTGGATTGGATAAAATGCGGAGTAAATCGAAGAAAATATTTAATTTTTGCGAAAGAAGACGACGTTTTTATTGATATAGAGTTTTTTTTTATTTTGCATTTAAATTAACTTAAATTATCAACAGTTCCTGTGGCAAAGCAAAATTACATTAATGTTCAGGTTATCCCGCATCTACCTATGTATTTTAAATGATTTACTGGCAAAGTTAGGAGCAATACTTTATTCTTCCTCATATTGCGATTTGCATAAACCACAGCCGTGTTGAAGATAATATCTTTTTACTTATAGTTAACGTTTTTTGATGACTAATCTATTATATGGAAATCATAAGAATAACAATTGATCATAGACTATAGTATTATCCTCTTCCATTAATCAAAAAAATCGTCTACAACTTTGGCTTTTTAATTTTTGTCTTTGTTTTAGGGTTCTGTGGCCGAATTGCAAAAAACGGAATCCTTATAGATTTAACAAGTCTTTTGTCCATATGTCACAACAATGTCTAAAATATTTAAAAAATCTAAATATTTTAGAAAATATTTGAGGCGAGTTGCTCATGGGGCTCTACATGGAAGTGAAACTATAAAAATCGATCAAACCTATAGATGTTATTTATAGATGAGTCTTTAATAATGACATGGAGATACCTTAAACCAATTTCTTTAATCGTTTGAAAGATGCATACTTCCAAATTGGTGAAATGTTAAAATTAAAAAGTAAGATAAGTATGACAAAAGCTGAAAAACTTAATAAAGGTTTCAGTGATAGATAGTTTGTACTAGATAGAGTCAGCTGTTTGAGTTTAAGCTTTTGTGATTTTGCACATTTTAAAAAACAACAAAAATGGTTTTGTGTTTTAATACATATCCTTTGTTGACCTTTATTTTATGAAAATCAAAGTACTTATTTTTTTGTTGGAAAACTGTAATAGCATTTTAAAACAACTAGCCTAAACTTACTTGCTACTCTAAATGTATATTATTCCGTTTTATTAATAAACAGACTAAAATACTCTAAAGATCAAACTTGTATTATAGTCTAACGGCCAATGTTAATAATGTATCTTAATCTAATGGATTTCAAGCAATCTAGATTGATGCGTATCCGCCGGCCTATCCCATACCTAATTGCCATATTTATCCAGTCCACAGGTATGTTATTGGCAAGAGATAACTTAAAAATGGATCAAAATATCAATCTTTGACAGCGAGTTCTGGATTAGGATTGATTACTAATATTGGCCGTTAATGACACTGTGATACTGACTATAATATTAACTTTAATCTTGCGGTATTCTTTGTTTATTGAAAAGACAATTATTTATTAATAAGCATAGGCTAAAGTAAGAGTAAAATTAAGATGACATTATAGTCTGTATCACAGTTTGATAAAGACTATAATACGAGTTTTGAACCTTGTACTTTCGTATATGCATTAATAAGATGGTTAATTGCTTATTACTACGGGACCATTCCCGGACGAGTCCGACTCGCGCTTGAAACTTTTTATCATGGTCTGAAAACTGGGTATTAACAATGTGTTAGTGATTCAATTTCAATATATCGAATTTCAGTTTAAAGATAAATCGGAAAAGGTTTAAGTATAATTGATATCCGTAATCCGTCAAGTTTGACACTTGGGCTAGAGTGGGTGTGGAAGTTAGAATAATCCATATAGATTGGGCACGCATAGTCGGTAATTCAACTTGATTGAGTACTAGGATGAAATATTTATCGTTGTAAGACAAAACCGTTAGGCCTTAAAAATGTTTAGATTTTAATATAGCACAACTGCTCGATAATACCGTACTTCTAGTTTTAAGGTAGGTATGAATGAAGTCAGTGAGCGTTACATCTCCATAGCGATCTCATATATTTTAAATAAAATATAATAGTTCCTGTAAACCTGAAAACCTGCGCTAATTTGTACATACATATTATAGTTTAGGTAAATGTAAAAACCTTCTGCTAGACTAATAAAATTTTGGCTAATTTTTCAGACACAAACTGTTTCCGGGTACTCGATGAAGAAGCTTTTCAAATTATTGCCCGCCCGATCTCATCCCACTATTCACTTCATACGATGAATAAATCTTCGTCTACATCATTGTTTAGATATTGGTAGCTTAATTCTAACGTCAGTGTATAACCTGTCTTGTTCCGTGCTGAACGGTATTCCGAAAGACTTGTAGAAATCGCCCTAAACTACTAGTAAGCTGAATAAGAGCCTATTCATTAGACTAAAGCAGGAGTAAAGTTAATTTGATATTATAGTCTGTATCAGATTAATAACGGTTGAAGCTTGAAGTACTTTACTTCGACTTTTACTTTTTTACTTTTACTTCGTATTAATAAGACGGGAGTTTATTTTCGGCACAGTAAGCAAAATATAGGTACGGTATATTATTTATGTGACGAAAGTGGGGAGATGTCTATATGTTTAATCTAACAATACAACTTCTTAAGTTTAAATGCTTAACCTTTGCAAGCTGTAGTAGAAAACTTTATATCTTTATGCAGCTACTTACACATGAAATACATTTATAACCTTATAAGGTACCTAGTTGGGACATAAAAGTTTTGAATCGATTTCAATAAAAAGTGGCGAAACTACCAAATGAATAGATATTTGATTAGATTGGTAGAATTAAAAAAATTAAAATAAATTCAAAACTAAAGTAAAACATAGTGAATTTAAGAACCTTCAAGCATAGTCTTTTATCCAAGAAAGACGTTTGGAGCCGTTCAAGAAAATTTTCACACCCACTTACATCACAATAGTGACGTATAAGAATCAGATATCTTAGTATCGATGAGATCCCTAGACGTTTCGTCATTTTCCGGAAATATGAGTTTTGTAGTGTAGCGAGTCCTGGGTTTTTACGCAGCCTTACGAAGTTGAAGACAGGACAAAAACATTATGTTAGTATAGGTCAAGAAAATATTAATTTATTTACATAAACATATATTACTAGCCAACCTGGACAACTTGGTATCTCTTAATTAGTATAAAGCGATGCCAAGTTCTCCGGGTTTGCTGTTAGTTCAGCTACTAACACTTTGTATGAAAAAAAAATTGGGTACTATTTATCAGATTTTTACTTATTTACATAATTATTCATTAATACAACAAGAAAATATTTAACAAATTTGGTCCATCCGTTCAGACGTGATGCGATGACAGATTATGAAAATATTTAAAAAACCCTAATTTGAAATTACTGTATTGAATTTAAGGTACAACGAAGAAAAATGTTACCGTTTACTGTTTTTAAAATATTCATTTCATAAAACATATTAGGCAGTTTTCATAAATATATTAAAACATCGAATTCCAACTACTGATATTTCAAATAAAAAAATGTACTAAAACTTTCACTCCAGATAGATAATTTTATTGCATATTTTAAATTCCGTATATCCCCGAAGGAGTAGGCAAAGGCACAACCAGGGCACCCACGACTAGCCGAAGACACTAAGTCCCACAATGTGATAGGTGGTAAGCCTATCGCAAACGGGGCACATATCCAATCCCGAGCAAGATTTTGTTTTATTAGAAACTTAGAAATACCATATTTTATTTATATTGCCGACCCGGGATTCGAATCGGGGAACTCATGATGTCATCTCTCTTCAATACTGACAATAATAATTATTATAATAGTTATTATTAGACGCTTATTGACAATAATTGTCAACTATCTAATAAGTGAAATAATTGTCAGCTCTAACTAATATAAGCTCTATGTACAAAGATGACGTATGAAGAAGATAAGACGAGTCGTCGATATTTATACCAATGCCAATCTGTTTTGCAATTCAAAACAACAACGAGTTTTGCCACAATAACTTGGGTATTATTTTATTCTTCTATTGTACATAATACAATCATAAAAGGTAAGAATATATTATATGTACTCGTATGTTTCGTTCAGTAACTTTTAACAGACTTTTAACAAAATATGTATATTAATCGATTTCTCCGTCATTTCTGAACCGATTTTAAAATTTATTTTTTTATTGGAAATGGAATTAGAGTTCAATTGCCATTAATTTTAGATTTGATGGAATCCCAGTGAAATAGAGGATAATTATGTTTGTCTGTGAGTAGATGATTTTATGGAAACAAGACTTCTTTTCAGTTTCACTTTGTAATATTTACATTGTATCTGCTAATATTATTAAAGTATAAATGCAGTAAGTCTGAGAACTTAGGATCGGGATGTTAGTTTAAGATTAGATCAATTTTGTAATTTGTCAAGAGTTATTTTATTATTTATTCTAAAGTAATCCTCTTAAATTGAAGTAAATATATTTAACTTAAAGTAAGTTTAAAGCTCTAGATGTAGAGAGACGTCAAAATAAGAAACTTTTTTCAACGATTGAAGAAACTTGAAACTTAAACTGGGTCTTATCTAAATAACAAACAACATTTAAATTCGTTGTCTTCCTCAGATTACAACTTTACCCAATTATTTTAATTTGGAGCAATTAATTTAAAACATTTCATTTTTTTCACTATAGCTGTGATAAGACTAGAAGCTTGCTTTATTTGCATCCTAAGCTAAAAAACTCCTCTTTAAATACTCTAGCGGTTCAGTAGTTTGACTTGACTGCATGAGGCAGGACCTATGGTTCGAATCCCGGGTCGGACAACAAAAAGGAAATTGGATTTTTCCAATTTTCTAATAAAATTAACGGTGACCGGTTGGCGATAGCCTTGCCACCTATCACATTGTGGGACTAAGTGTCTTCGGCTATTCTTAGGTGCCTTGGTTGTGTCTCTGCTTAACTTTTCAAGGATATGGGCGAGAAGATACTTTTTTTTTACATACTTCCAATTTATTTCTGTCTTTGTATCTTGTCATGTTAGGTAGGTACCTTATGTAAAAATAAGGTCAGCTGAACCGATTTGGCTGAACATTGATATGGAGGTAGCTTACAAGCAGAAGAAAGACATACGATACTTTCATATTATTCGACGACGAGAAAACTAGGAAAAAATGAAAATATTTTTTTTTCCAATACATACTGAATTGGTGGAGCGGTGGTCGGTGAAACAGCTAGTAGGTATAGTACTACTGTTTAAATTATGCGCTTCGACTTTAAATTTTTTATACTGTAAACCATTATTTTTAAATTGGCTGACCTAATCTAAATTTTAGCGAAATTAGTAATTATGTAATAACCACTCTATAATATATATCTTAATATAATATAATATATATCTTTAAAATACATTCGGATTTCCGAAGCTTGACGAATATAGCCGAAGCGCATAATTTAAATAGTACTATTGTAATGTAGTAATATGTATTTATATAAAGTTTGGATTTCAAACCTAAATTTAATAACATCAACTATTAAACGTGATAACAGGAACATACATGCAAATATTACATACTGCTGTAGTTAGAATATACTATACAGATTTAGTATACTAAGTATTTCACTCAGAGTTAGCTTGTAATTAGGGCTAAATCACTTTATAATTGATATTTTAGCTCAACCAGCTAAACTTAAAGCTAGAAAAGCAAGCGGCCCTAATTGAACTAATTAAATCCACAAATTATAAACTAGCGGCCCGCCCCGGCTTTGCACGGGTATGAAATACACACATAAACCTTCCTCTTCAATCACTTTATCTATTAAAAAAACCGCATCAAAATCTGTTGCGTAGTTTTGAAGATTTAAGCATACAAAGGACATAAGGACAGAGGAAGAGATTTTGTTTTATACTATGTTGATCATACAAAATTTTGAAAGTTGTAATATTCTTCACAAATGTCAACAAGCTATGTGCGTTTTAGTTTTATTTCATACCAATTGTTGTTAAAGGACAAGGTTTTGATATGGTTTGATTCCTATCATGGAGAATGAATTTAATTAATTGAATTGTAAAAAAGAAAGTTCTCAATTCAGCTCTTTGTACATTTACACATTATAACAAACACACTCACAGAACTTCTTACTGAGTTTGGTTTTTATATTTGAAATTATGTGAGTTTTGGCGCCATCGAGAGAAAAGATGGTCGAAGGTTTTTTATAATTATTGAATTTCGTGTTGATATTGACTGAAATTAGTCAATTTTGGTGGCATTTTGTACAGTTTTGTTCAGTAAAAGTGCACAATTGAAATAATCATGAACAAATTAGCGTGTCGTATATTTTCTCGTTGCCGCCAAATCTCCTTACAAGAGCTTGTGTAATGAGGGCCGCCGCTTTACCCAAGATCCTGACAAGACTTACTAACGACTTGTGACTGATGACTAATTATAATTGATATTGAATTTGATACAAATTTCTACTTGAAGAATGGCAAAATATTAACGTGAAGGCCAACACTCAAAGAAAGAAGAAGAAGAAGAAATTGTGTGTATATCGAGATGTTCCCAATTTATTTTTGACATGATCCGACAAGTCGTTTTTGAGTTATACTAAACTAGTGGCCCGGCCCGGCTTCGCAAGGGTATAAAATAAACCTATACGTATAAACCTTCCTCTATAAACATGATTCCGTTGTGCAGTTTGAAAGATTTAAGTAGGTATACAAAGTGACATAGGGACAGAGAACGCGACTTTGT